>JAJOOR010002522.1:0-72217 GCA_036250505.1 Solanum acaule | reverse complement strand
AGGATAGGTAATGGCCCACCTAATTCGTTTTGAGCTAAAAGATATGACCATTTAAAGTTGACCCTTACAACTCACTAGTTCAAATGACTAGTTTCCGGACGTCACGGTCATTTCTCATCATTTCATCAAGTTCTCAACTCCAACTCACATGTGAGGCTCTAGTTTTACTAGTTCATTTTTAGGATCGTTACACTATCAACCCAACTTCACTAACCTCAAACCATCCAATAGGAGATCTACATCTTCGTCCACAAAGAGCCTCATTAGGAGCCATCTGGATGCTAGAGTGATAACTATTATTGTAAGCAAAATCTATGACAGGTAGGTGATCATCCCAATTACCTTTAAAATTGATCACACAAGCTCTCAACATATCTTCTAAAGTCTGAATCGTACGCTTTGCTTAACCATCAGTCTGAGGATGGAAAGCAATACTCAAATTTACCTTCGAACCCAAACCGTTTTGGAAAGACTTCCAAAATTGTGCAGTGAATTATGCACGTTTGTCTGAAATGATGGACACTGGAACTCCATGAATTCACACTATCTCTTGAATATACAACCTGGCATAATCTTTTTCCCAAAAGGTAGTCTTTACCGGTAAGAAATGGGCTCATTTATTCATCCGATCTACAATCACCCAAATCGAATCATGATGTCTGCGAGACTGCGACAAACTAGTAATGAAATCCATATTGATCATCTCCCACTTCCATTCCAGAAGATCTATGTTCTGAGCCATTCCACCGGGCCTTTGGTTCTCCACTTTGACTTGTTGGCAATTCGGGAACTTGGCGACGAACTCTAAAATACACCTCTTCATACTACTCCACCAATAGACTTCTCTAGAGTCACAATACATCTTTATGGAACCAGGATGGATAGAGTATCTGGAGCTATGGGCTTCCTCCATGATCCTCTCTTGGAGTTCATCCACCTTTAGTACACACAATCTACCTTGATACCTCAACACACCATCTCCCCCTAGTTCAAAAGTCATCACTTTCTGCTTATGAACATTTGCATTCAATTCAAGCAAAACATGGTCTTGGTCTTGTTTCTCTTTCACTTCAGACACTAGTGATGATTCAGCCCCATTCATCAACACCACTAAATGATTCGTTAATTAGTTGATTACTAATTAGATAATATATTTCTTTTTTTTGTTTCATTGGATTTAGATATTTATTTGAATCGAAATAATACAATTGGATTTACTTTAGAAAGTTATTTTTTAATTTTTTTTTAGAAATCCATTTTCGGAGATTCCATTTAGATCTATGCTCGGAAACCCATATATTTATATACGAAATTACTTTTTTTTTCCCAAATTCATTTCCTTACAGTCAATTGGCAGAACTCCCCTTTCTTTCTACTAGTTCTTACATAAGCAATTTGCAGGAAGTAAATGAACCATCTTCATTGTAATCCAATAACCGGACTCCCAATCGTGAAAGTCTATGCACATCTTTGGCTAATTCTTTCTTGCCCTCCTCAACATGAGCATTACTACCCATAGATAACCTGTTCAAAGCATCAACAACAACATTAGCCTTACTTGGGTGATAAAGAATACTCATGCCATAATCCTTGAATAAATTTAACCACCTCTTCTATCCTAGATTAAGATCTTTTTTAGTGAAAACATAGTGAAGACTCTTATGATCGGTGAATACATCTACATGAACACCATAGAGATAATGAAATCATATTTTTTAAAACAAACACTACAACAACCAACTGAGGTCATGGGTTAGGCAATTCTTCTCGTGAACGTTAAGTTGTCTGGAGGCATATGCTATAAACTTATCATTATGGATCAATACACAACCAAGTCCAACTCTGGATGCATCACAATAAACAACAAAGCCTTATGTACCCTCCTATAAGGTCAACACTAGGGCAGTAGTCAACTGCGTTTTTAATTCCTGAAAGCTTTTCTCACAAGCTTCAGACCATGAAACTTTGTTGTCTTTTAAGTCAACTTTGTCAACGGGGAAGAAATAGATGAAAACACCTCAAAAAACTTCTTATAATAACCATCCAATCCCAAGAAACTCCTAATATCAGTTGGATATATGGGTCTAGGCTAGTTCTGTATAGCTTCAATCTTTTGAGTGTCAACTCGAATCCCTTTACTATACACAATTTGGCCTAAGAATTACACGGACTCAAGCCAAAACTCACACTTAGAAAATTTGGCATACAACTACTTATCCTTTAGAGTTTGGAGAACTACCCTGAGATAACTAGCATGATCTTCCTCATTACTCGAATAAATTAGAATGTCATCAATGAATACGATAAGAAACACATCAAGATAAGAAGGCAACTCAAGTCATAAACATTAACAATGGAAATGTAAAAGACTCCTTAAAACACTACTGTTCGTGAAACGTCTAATAACTATGATGGAAGTCGGGACAAAACCCATGACCTCCTAACAAAACTGAAAGATAAATGGGAAATCCTCCGGAAGTAAGGAGGCTCACCAAATCAACTCTGGGACTGCAAGTGGTATCAACAAAGCGCATGTTTATTACACTGAATACCTATATCTGCATCATAAAAGATGCAGGTCAAATAGCGTGAGTAAATTGAATGTACGAGCATGCAAGGGGAACTCTAAAGTACAGACTTAACTTGAACTAGAAAAAAACATACTCACCTCATATAACTCAACTCAACTCAATGATAGTTAACTCAATTCAATATAAAAAGCAACAATAAAGATGCAGTATAAAGAAAGCTTTTAAAGCAGTAGATAATAACTCTATGTATTTAAAAATGCAATAATAACTCTTTACTCTTATTTGGGAGATTCTCTAACCGGTAACCATCACTATGAGTTATGTGATGAAACAATGTCTCGCCTATGCTGCTAGACATATCCTATACCTTGCCGGAGTAAAAGACATAATCAACTAAATGGATCCACAAAGCTATGCTTAAAAGCATTAAGGAATCATCTAAAAAGTAAGACCCTTTACCCATTGTTGGCATACATGGTCTATGAGGACTTTGAGTTGTCTGAACTCATCTCCATATCAGTGCTCATTACTACTCCCAATAATATAACTCATGCTCATATGTTTCAAAGCATTTCCTCATTCTCAAACTTTGAGATTATTACTTAAAAGGTTATCATAAAAGAGATTATGCTTAAAAACTCCTCATGAACTCATTTCAAAATCAAGGTTTCCTCTCATTTTTAAATGTAAAATGTTTACACTTGGGAATACTTAGTTCCCTTATATTTATTTCAAAAACTTGAACTCAACTCTCCTCATCCTCATGCTCAAGTACTCAACTCTCAAAACAAGTTTGAAAAGCTTGTAAAAGACTTCTCAAAATGACTCAAAGGACTCCCTTGAACTTTACTCTTAACTCTATCATGAATTTGAAATGTGAATTCAAGAATTATGATTAGGATATATATGATTTCTCAATGATTAGATGTAGTTGGGATAGTTAAAATCAGGAAGAGAATGAAGATAAATTTTAAAATGCCTTATATAGGATGAACGATGGAAAAGAGGTGCGGGCAGGCGACCCTGATGCACTGAGTGGCGCAGGGTGCCAACCCCTAAACTTCAGAAACTCTTTTCTGGCGCACTGCTAGAGCATTGATGAGTGAGGGATTTCGACTCATTTAAGGCCTAATATTTAAGGAATTAGTGTCCTCAATTCCTATTTTATGCTCATAACTAATGTTATAATGTTAATTTGCAGCAATGAAGACAAAAGAGCAAGGCAAGGACATTACGAGGCAAAAATGAGCGAAAAAGATAATGAAGTTGAAGAAAAGAAAGGTTGGTACTCGCCAAAGCCACTCGGCGAGTGGACGAGTGGACCTTTAGCTCGCCTAATGTTCTAGTAGGCCAGCCCATGGGCAAAACAAACTTGGCGATAGGATAAAAATTTTGGCGATTCGTCAAAGTGTTCAGTGATGCCAATTTACCTCGCCAAAAGGTACAAAAAAGAGATGGTGCAAGTCCATGTCAAGAAGGTGAGAAGAGGAGCATTAGGCGTGCCGTTGATTAGGTCGGCAAGCTCGACTTACTTCGCCAAAAGTTACAGAGTAATAGGTGAAAAGATAAGCCAAAAAAGGTGAGAAAGAGGGCATTCAATGTATCGCCGACCAGGTTGGCGAAGCCCGACTTACTTCATTGAGTGACTCCGATGCTGAAATTTTGGGAACGTATAAATGTAATTTTCAAAAGAGAAAGAGGAGTTCCCTCATTGTCCAGTTCTGCGTTTTTGATCTTGAACATTCTAAAACATTGTTTTTACACTTTTGAGTAAAGATTTAGGGTTTGTTTGATTTTTAGCTTCAATTTGAGCATTTGGAGACTTGTGGATTGTTGCCCAACCAGATGGAAAACATAGTTGGTAATGATTTCTTGTGTTTTATTATGTTTGGCTAAAACCCCCATTCTTGGGGGTGTGATTATGTAGTTGGATGCATTAATTATCTAATGGGTGTGGTTAATTACTGATTTCATTGTTGATTTGAAGTAGGTTCAAGTAATAGTTTGTGTTTTAATTGAGGAATTGTAGTTGCAAATGCAATTTTAGCTTAGTACTCTATCCTTGCTTGAGAAAGAAGTGTTTGAGTTATATTGTTAGTTGATGACTGTAGTGATTGTGTTGTTGCGGATTTAGCTTGAGAAAGTGGGTATGAATGCCATCTTGCAAATCTAGCTTGAAAAAGTAGATTGATTAAGGTTATGAGTAGTTTATCTTTTTTGTGCTTGTCGAGGTTCAAAAGAACTCACTTGATTCGTGATAGTTGATTGAGAAATTGCTATTGCACCGAAGACCTAGCCTACCCACTGAGATTGAACGACTTTTGGTAATTAATAATCACCCATATTTCAAAATTGGCATCCAATTCATCACACTCCCAAGAAACCCTCTCTACTTGTTTACTCCTGATTATTTATAGTTCTTAATTGTTGGGAAAATGTTTAGTGCCCCCGGTTCAAGCATCTCCACCTTGATCACTGAACAGACTTAAGGCTTTCGGGTTGAGGATGATTTTAGAAGAGAAGTTTCAATGGTGAAAATGGAGGCTTGCCTTGAAACCCTAGGTTGAACCCTTCTTCTTCTTCTTCAAGTTCTAGAGAGAGAAATATTTTGGAGTGGAAACTTGATCTTCTTTTAGGATTTTTAGAGAATCATTTAAAAATTGGGGAAATTGGGGTAAAACTCTTATATAGATCTTAAGGTGAAGGGCAAAACGATATGGTATTGAATTAAAATAATTTGAAAAGACCCAGAAGTCCCTGACTTAAAAACTGAAGTTGAAACCCATTGGAGATCGCCGAGTGAGCCTTTAGCTCGCTGAAATTTAAAGTGAGCCAGCTCTTGGACCAATTTAATTAGGCAATGGCGGCGCAATTTGGCGATTCGCTAAATGGAATGGCGAACTCGTTCCAGCTTGCCCAAAGTTACAGAACACTAGACTCAGAGATCAAGCCAAAAAGGCTAGGTGGGTCTACTCGGTGGATCGCCGAGTCATTCAGTGTCCTCGAGCTACTTCGCCAAATGGATGCCAAAATAAAATGAGTATATTTCCCTTTTTTGAATCCGAGGTATTACAATATCTCCCCCCTTGGGATCATTCATCCTCAAATGATATTCAAGCTGGCATGAAAAGAGTAGGAAAGGAACTAACAACCCAACCTATAATGCAACTTCATCTAAATGCATATAACCAAGGAGGTTCTATTGACTCCAAGCTAGGACCTGATCAAAACATCATAAGAGGGGTGGAACAAATTCTAACAACCCATCATGCATGCAGTTCACATATCCAAGGAGGAAATATCAACTCCAAGCTAACATCCAAGGAGGAAACATCAACTTCAAGCTAATAACATACTCAAATGCATATATCAGAGAAGGAAACGTCAACTCACAACTAAAGTCATTCTCATAACATCTAATCATGTAGTCTACATGAAATTCATACTCATGTGCACATAAATATGTAGAAATCAATCAAATTGACTCATTTTCTCAAAACTTTGACTTTTCATAAATCATGCAGAGTAAGGAAATCATGGAAACACATAAGACTCATTACTCCAAAAACAAAGAAAAAACCATGAAGAACTCATTACCTCAAGCTAAAGTAGGAGTAGAAGGAAAACATGAGGATATCAGGACATCATATCGGCCTCTGCCTCCCAAGTAGCACCGTTAACTAACTGATTCCTCCACAACACTTTCACGGAAGCTATTTCCTTATTTATGAACTTCTTGACTTGCCAATCTAGAATCTCTACCAAAACTTCCTAATAAGAAAGATTCTCCTTAAATCCCAAACCTTCTAAGGAAACTATGAATGTCGGATCACCAACACATTTCATCAACATAGAGACATGGAAAACTGGATGCACCGATGCCAATTCATTTGGCAAATTGATATACCGTGAGTTTATGGTATTTTTGATGCATTTCAGTTAGAAGTTGTGTGTGCCTACGGCTATATTGTATTATAAATAATTTTTATGTATTATGTTTTTAAGAAATAGGCTTGGAGGCGGTTGATGAAGATTTGGAGCTGAAAAGTTCAGAAGTACCCACCAACGGAGCCACCCCGACGGGCCGTGGGTAGTCAGTCGTAAGTCCTGGTCTGGGAAGTTGAGTACTCAATCCATGGAGTGCCTGGACGGACCATAGACCAGTCCACGGACTGTGGGTGAGGCATCGTAGGTGGAACATTAGGGAAGTCTGACAAGTGTGAATCCACGGAGCAAGATGACGGACCGTAGGTTGACCTACAGTCCGTCCTGCACGTCTGTCATTGATGATTTGAGAGTGAAGGTTCCAGTACCTGATGAAAAGTTTCTAAGTGTTGACCTACGGACCGTAGGTCGACCCACGATCCGTAGGTCGTGTCGTCGACAGAAGCCGCGACCAAACAACTCATTTCCTTATTTTGTTTCCTTTTTATTTAGGACCTGTTTTTCTATAAATAGGAGTTATAAACCTCATTTTTGGAGGTTAGACATTATTAAAAACTCTTAGTTTTGGTGTTTTTGGGAATTAACTTGCAAACTTTAGCAATTTGATTTCCGGATTTCATTTTATAAGATTTTCACTTTAAAATTCAATTGAAGATTTTGGGTTTCATCTATTCTAATTGTAAGTTCATGAAGTTTTTCTTCTTAATTATGAATTGTGAACTCTTAAGCATGAGTAGATAAATCCACAACTAGGGTTGTGGGAGCCTTGAGCAATTAAGAAAGTATGAATAATAATTAAGTAATTATTGAATAGTGTTTATGCATGTATTGTTAATTCTTTATCTTAGAAGTCTTTTTAATGGTAGGCAACATTAGAACCCGCATCGTTGCTACTTGCCGAACCAAGGAGTTAGTTAATGAGAAAAGAATTAACAACAGAGATTTAGTGGATGCTATCTAATAGTCTAATGTCAATTGGAGCAAGAGTGAAAACTAAGCCATACATTAATGTGATGTCTAATCTAGGGTAAAGGTAAGGGTTAGTTAAGCATACACCTGTAGCCGGATCAAGGTGCGAGGTGAAATTCCCTACTTGGAGGAAGAATCACTAAGGGATACCTAAGTTACCAACTTTGCATGTAAAACACTACGAAATGATTACTATTATTAGGATTACTGCGTTAAGAGCTTGTGGGGGAACACATATACCCTAGTTTCTGTCTCATATTGATGACTCAAAGTTTGAATCTTGCTTACTTGTTACTTAATCAACAATCTGTTACTTGCTTACAACCCCCCCCCCCCTTTATTTACTTGTCTCTGAAATAGTTTGACTAAACGAATATAATAGTGATTTAAGTTTAAGTCTGAACCATATTGCTCATTAGATCGACCCCAGCCTACAAGTTGGGTTCTTTATTTGACAACGATCATTTGTAGTTCTTTAGGGAGGTGTAATTTGAGCGTATCAAATTTTGGCTTTGTGATTGAATAACGCTATCAAAGACACTTAATCCAGTTCTAAGAGTCAACGATCGTTAGTCAGCATATAACCCAACTAAATGAGTTGGGGTCGAATCCCACAAGGAGTGGTACGTGTTTGAGAATCAAGAGAAAAGTTTGAATATGTTCAAGTCAATCATATGAATAGATATTTACGAATAAAAACATAATTCAAATTAAGGGGGACACAAGTGTCAAATAACAAGGGGGTTTTGATTGCAATTATCAACTACGATAGCAACAAATAACACTAATTAACAAGTAATGAGACATGTTCTTGGGATGTGATTAGATTATAGGCTAATATAGATATGTGGGTGATTGTAACTATTAGTAAATAGTTGTAAATCAGTGAATAAGCAAGACTTTAGTGGGGATAAACTTTCTCTCGAACAATTTACCCAGAATCAAGTTGGTTTCTCTCGAACACCAACAAGCAGCAATTAAGAACAGCCTACGCTTTAGTCCATTCACTCTCTCAAGCTGAATGTGTGGAAAAGGGTTTAGGATTCACTCTCTCAAGCTAAACCCATGACAACTTAATACTCATAGACCATCAAATCAGTAATCTTGGTTTTAAAACCTCTCTCTCGAGCAAGCCAAAAATACGAAGGTTAGAGTTGCATTTGCAACTATAACCCTTTAAATTGAACCACAATTACTGATTGAAATCACTTTTAAACAACAATTACACTAACAATTAACAATACCCACAAGCTAAATTAACCCTTAATTACATAATCACACCCCAAGAATTGGGGTTTTATCTAGACATCATAAAAAGATAGAAATTGTTACCAAATTGTGTTTCCATCAATTAGGTAAGATTAATTTCATCTTTACAAAGGTCAAAGTTGAAGAATCTCAAAGACCCACTTCCACTTTATCAAAAATGGAAAACTTCAATTCTTCAAAGCTAAGGAAAAGTTTAGTCTCAATACTCTCAGTTCAAACTCAAAAATTACTATAATGAATGTTCAGAATAAAATTTGATATTAAACATAATGTTTGAAAATGTATATATAATTGCCAAAAATATGCTGCGAAGGGCCATTCGGTGCAGTAAGTCGGGATCGCCGATCAACTAGACGATCTGCCCTTTGGTTAGTTTCATCGCCTTTTTTGTTTGGCCTTTAGCATCCTTAAGTTCTGTAACTTTAGGCTATCCAACACTGCATTGCGAAAGCGTTCGGTGACTCACCGACTGCTCTTTTCTCTCGCCGGCTTGATTTTCCTTCAGGGCATTGCACATTGGAACTTTAGGTGAGGTAAAAGCCACTCGGCGATTCGATCAATGGATTAGGCGATCAACATGCCTTCTTTTCTTTGTTCTTTCGGCTGCCTTGTTCCTTTTTGGTTGTTAGTGTCCATGCTTTGTTCCTCAATCCAAATACCTGGAAAACAAGGATTTTACATCAGTTATTGGCACCAAACAAGCATTTGAGGACACTAAATCTATCCAAATAAAGCCCTAAATGAGTCCAAATCATGGACTCATCAACACCCCCAACTTAAACTTTTGCTTGTCCTCAAGTTCAGCAGTTCAAAAAGGATGTCTCAAATAGTGCTACACAAGACTCAATCATGAATGCACACAAAAAGACTCAACCTAGTCATGCAAGGATCAATTGAGCACTCAAAGATTTAAGTTGTGACTCACCATTATCAAAGAATCTCAAGTTCACAATACTTGCTTCAAATGCAAGTTCAAGCTCAACAAAGGTACTCAAATGCCCTCACACAATGAATGATTCCATATTCACAAACAATGGTTCAACAAGTTGTAGCTTCAGAATCACAATCAACACTCACTCTCCCAAAGATGAACACAATGCATGATTTCACCCATAGATTTTCCCTTATTTTCCAATCAACAATTGTTTCAACTCACTTAAGATCAAAAAGGTCTTTTCAAGGCTTGTAACAGGGCTGAGTACAAAGGTATGGTCATTTAGGCTCAATGGTTGTAATCCTCATGAAATGTGGTGTGAACAACACTTTCTTCCCTTATCTTTCTCATTCTCATTCATGCTCAAAAGTCACCCCATTATTCATTTTCCATGGACCGTTAGACACCCCATTTCTTTTTGGTTTTTCACAACTTTATTCCACAACTTTTTCATTCTTTTCTTCTTTTTCTCTTTTTTTTATGGAGGGGTTCCATCTTTCTCAAAATCATGGGTCAAGGGGACTTCTTTTACTTTCTTGATTTACCTTCTCTTTTTACCACACCCCCAACTTAGGCTTTTGGCCTAAGTTGGCTTTTCACACAAACCACAAGTCATGAGGATTAAGGGAATGGATCAAGAAAGGTCACATATTCATCAAGTTTCTTCCAAGAAAAGGGTAAGGCTCAAAAGGTGTTCAAGAAAAGTTCACACACTTACAAGGTAGGCCACAAAAAGAGGTATAATGTCAAATGGTTTCACACTCTTCAAAGTTGCCTAAGATCATTTCCAGAGATTGCATCACTTAGTCAACCAGACCAAAAGGGAAAATTGTAGATGTCATCACACATGGTTCACGGTAAGCTCATCATACAAGGGATTGACACCAATGTCACACAAGACTCCACACTTTCGCTAGTGTGTAATGTTCATCACAAGAGACTCAATTTGAAAATTGTCTAGTCACAATGAGATTCAAAAAGTTCACATATTGCCAATGCAACTTCATTTGGCCTCATCGTAGCCGCACATTCATTTTTGTTTGATTATGAGAACTATTTAGGTCATCGGTATTGATCAAGAATGATACTCAAATTTACAAGAGAACAACCACATTCAAACACAAACAAGAGGTGGCACAATTTTTTTTGGAAGGGTCAAAAATCATTTACAATTAAAACAAGGAGCCACAAGCTGAATCATCCACAAAATACAGTGCTAAACAAAATTTATAGCTCAAAAACCCAAAATATATAAACAAAACAATAATCACACAAGGTGGGCCTCACCCCACCACAAACAAAAGCTATTTGTCCTCAAATGAAAGCAAAATATCCAAAAGTCAAACAAAAATAAGACAGAGAGGGAGGTAAAGAGGAATCTTGTCTAAACAGTCACTCCATCTGTCTGGGCATCAGTGACCGGTGTAGTGCTCTGAACTTGGGCATCAGTGCCCAAAGTCACCTCAGAAGTAGTGGGTCCACTAGGAGCTGCCGTGGATGTCTCTGTCAGCGATGTCTAGATCATCGACTGTACAATCATCTCCTCAAGATCTGGCAAATCTCCATAAATACTCTCCTCCCTCACCTCAATCTGATCTTTGTCGATCTCTGCTTCTGACTCATCAGCTACTGTGCCATCCCTATGTACATCTTCGGTGGTAGCTGATGAGTCCACAAATTGGACTCATTTAGGGCTATATTTTAATAGAAATTGTGTCCTTAAATGCTTATTTTATCTCAATATCTGATGAAAACCCTTAAGTTTCAGGTATTTGTAGTTTGAAGGAAAGCATGGACACTACTTCACAAAAAGGAACGAAAAGGCTAAAAAGAACAAGAAAATGAAGGCCTGAGGATCACCGAGTCCACTTGGCGAGTCGTCGTAGGTTCTCACTTCTCCTTCTGTTCCAATGTGCTGAGACCTGAAGGAAAGGAAAAAGTCAGCGAAAAAAGGGAGCAGTCGGCGCATCACCGAGGAGTTCCGCAAAGCAGTACTATGTCGCCCAATGACCCATTGCATGATGATGCCGAAGGATGGTGCAAGACGGCGATGAACTACAGCAAAAGGAAAATCGCCGAGTTGATCGGCGATTCCAAATAATGTCGCTGAATGATCCACTGCAGCACATATTTTTGAAAACTATAAATACTCGTTGAGAGTTATAGCTTAGTATTAGATTTTAATATAGAACAATTAATTTAATTTTAGTACTTTTTATTTTTGCTCTGAGTTTGAGAGGGTTTTGGAAACTTGAAGAAGAAGAGGGTTTCATCTCCAAGGATTTGGACTTGGGTCTCTTGGATTCTTCATTCTTGGCCTGTAAAAAGACTTAAATCTTCATACCCACTTGAATGTAAGCTCATTTAGGTATGAATTTCTATCTTTTGATGTGTGGCTAAAAAACACCAATTCTTGGGGTGTGATTTAGCGAATAAGGGTTAAGATTGTTGTTGAGTCTTGCTTGCTGATAGATTAGATATAGTTTAATGGTGATTTCTCCTAGTAGTTGTGTATGAATTTAACAAATTTGTAGTTGAAAATACAAGTTTATTTATGTATTTTTGGCTTGCTCGAGAGAGAGGTCGCGAAACCAGGACTACTAGATTGATGGCCTAAGGAGTGGGTTGACATGAGGTTCAGCTTGAGAGAGTGAACCCTAGTCCCATATCCTAACACTCAGCTCAGCTCGAGAGAGTGAGTGGGGTAAGGCGTAGGCTGGTCTTCCTACGACAAGTGGGTGTCCGAGAGGAATCCATTTGAAATGGGGTAAGTTGCTCGAGAGAGAATTTATTCCCACATATAGCCTAGTCATTATTACTCTATAAATTCTCTATTGAAAGCATGTACCCAACAATTTACATTAACCCGTATTCCGATCACATCCCAAGAATCCCCTCTTACTCATAGATTTCTTTGTTATTTCTACTGTTTTTGCTATACTTGTGACAAAACCCCCAAATCGATATTTGACACTTTTGTGTCCCCCTTTAATTTTCAAAGTTTTTAATCGTTAATATCTTTAGCTACGACTAGTTAGAACTAAATTTTATTTTTCTATTAATACTCGAAACCACTCCCTTGGGACTCGACCCCAACCTTTGGTTGGGTTATTATACTATTGAACGATCGTAGACACTTGCTTTGGAAGTTGTGTTGTTCATTACGCAAACATCAAAATGGCACCGCTGCCGGGGAGTGGTGTTATTTGGGAATTCTTAGTTAAGTAGAATTTTGATTCTTCCTAGTTTTAGTTTTACTAATCTAAATTGTAGTTTTGTTTTGCTAGTTTGAATATCAGAGCAGGGAACTAAGGATGGAAAATCATTATGGATATCACACGGATCATCATCTTTTGAAACTATTGAACCTCAGGGATAACCTCCTGACATTTAAATAGGTAGGGGATGAGACAATTCAGGAAATGTGGCTGAAGTTTCAAGCGGTGCTGCAACCATGCCCCTCTCACGGGATGACAAACAAGGGGCTACTGGAGTGCTTTTATAGGGGTCTTGGACCCGAGAATAGAGGTATAGCCGATCAAATTTGCGAGGGCAGTATGCTACACCAGCCCTATGAAGTTGTAGCAAAACTCCTTGATAGGATGATAGAAGCCTACAAAGAAGCCAAAAATAAGCAGGAGTGGGATGCACTAGCCACCCAATTGAATGTTCTATCCACCCGAGTCACAGAATTGGAAGTACAAACCATGAGAAAAGAAAAGCACTCCTCTCTTCAAGAGTGTAAACATGGGAAGAAGCAGAGAGGTGTGTAGGATGATGAAGCTCTGTCACTCATTCAACAAAAAATTAAGGCATAAGAGAAGATGTTTAATGAGATGAAGGAGAACATCGAAATGCTAAATGAAGCGTCAACCTCTCACTCCATGACTATTCAGCTGCAGGATGCTCAAATTGGCCATTTGATATCAGGTCATTACCTACCATTCGCTGAGGACTCGCCTAATTACAACATGGGTGACTCCGAAAATAAAGAATAGTTGCTGACTTGCGTAGTGTCGCGACGTTAAATAAGGCGCTATTTGGGAGGCAATCCAAAACCCCTTAATTATTTTATATTTGCGTATTGGTAAATTAATGATGTGTTGTGGTATAGGTTGAAAGGTGAAAAGTGCTCGAAAAGTGCAGGGTAGCAAGCAACAAATCCAATTGGCGAGTCGCCGAAGAGGTCGGCGAACTCAACCTTGTCCGCCGTTTGGCCTCAATTATCTCCAAAATTGAAGCTTGTAAAACTCGGCGAGCTTGTGAAATTATTGGCACATCGACGACTCTGTTGGCGATCTCGGTGGCGACCGCCGTTTGAACTCTCAGGTTTACTGGAAAGTTCTGTAAAACTTGGCAAAACAAGTGATTTCTCGGTGACACGCCAACTGATTCGGCGATTCGGACTGATATCACCGAGTACGTAGGAATTGGAAAACATTTGAGTAAAGTTGAAACAGGGTGGCTGTGAAGCATTCGAGAAAGGGGGTTGAAAATAGGCGTATTGGGTTGTTTAGCGATGCTATGGAGAGCTTGCTGAATCACTCAATGACTCGCTTAACATCCCCACCTCGCCTTTTTTTTAATGCTAAAATTGTGGAAGGTCTACACCCAAAGTCGCAGAAGAACCATGCTCCCCTGACAGATGGAGAAACCGCATAGCCAGGATCAGTTGTTTACCTCTCTATTTGTCTTACTTATTTTTATTTTTGAGTACTTTTATCGGCATTTGAGGACAAATACTTTTTTATTTATGGTGGGGTGAGGCCCACACCTTTTGTGTTGACATTTACGTTTGTGTATATATTTGGGCTGTTCTGTTTAAAATTGTGTTTAGACTGCTTTCTGTGGATGTTTGAGCTCATGGCTTCCTTTTGTTTTAAATTACAAAAATGATTTTGACCCTTCCAGAAAATTTTAAAATTTTCCAAATTTTTTTGCCACCTCTCATGTGTTGAAAGTGGCTGTTCTTTTGCAAAATTTAAGTCTCAATTCCGATCAATACTAATGACTTGAATAGTGCTCTCAATCGAACGAACATGAATACGCATCTACGACGAGGCCAAATGAAGTTGCATAGACAATATGTGAACTCTTTGCATCTCGTTGTGATTAGCCATTTATCAAATCGAGTCTCTTGTGATGACCATTGCACACTAGCGAAAGTGTAGAGTCTTGTTTGACTTTGGTGTCGATGCCTTGTGTGATTAGCTTACTTTGAACCATGCATGATAGATTCTAGAATTTGCCCCGTTGTTCTGGTTAACTAAGTGATGCTATCTCTTGATATGATCTTAGGTAACTTCTAAGAGTGTGAGCTAATTTGACATATACCTATTTTTGTGATCTACCTTTTGAGTATATGAACCTCTTTTGAACACCCCTTAAGCCTTACCTTTCTTTGGAAGAAACTTGGTGAAACCATAACTTTTCTTTATCCACTAGCTATAATCCTCTTGAATTGTGGTTAGTTGAATAGCCAACTTAGGACAACAGCCTAAGTTGGGGGTGTGGTAAAACGAAAAGGGGAGGTCAAGAAATGCAAGGAAAGTCTCCTCTTACCCATGGTTTTAAATAAAATGGAACCCCTCCATATAAAAAAAAAAGAGAGAAAGAAAAAGAAAGATAATGAAAAAGAAAGTTGTAGAATAAAAGTACAAAAGAAATGGGGGTTCCAAACAATCAATGGAAAGTGAATAATAGGATGACTTATGAGCATTAAAGAGAATGATGAAGGAAAAGGAAAGGAAGTGTTGTGAGCACCACATTTCATGAGGATGAAAGTCACTGAGCCTAAATGACCATACCTTTGCACTCAACCCCATTAAAAGCCTTAAAAAGACCTTTTTGATCTTGAGTGAGTTGAAACAAATGTTGATCGGAAAATATGGGCAAACCTATGGGTGAAAGCATGCATTGTGTTCTTTCTTGTGAGAGTGAGAGTTGCATTTGATTTCGAAGCTTTTAACTGTGAACCATTGTGTGAATATGGAATCATCCTTTCTGTTAGGGCGTTTGACCACTATAGTTGAGCTTGAACTTGCATTTGAAGCAAGTATTGTGAGCATGACTCTTTGATATTGGTGAGTCACAAGTTGAATCTTTCAATGCACATTTGATCTTTGCATAAGCAAATTGAACCTTGTTATGTGCATTCATGATTGAGTCTTGTGTAGCACTGTTTCAGACACCCTTTTTGAACAGCTGACCTTGAGTTTGCTTGAGGATAAACAAAAGTTTAAGTTGGGGGTGTTGATGAGTCTACAAATTGGACTCATTTAGGGCTATATTTTAATAAAAATGGTGTCCTTAAATGCTTATTTTATCTCAATATCTGATTAAAACCCTTAAGTTTTAGGTATTTGAAGTTTCAAGGAAAGCATGGACACTACTTCGCAAAAAGGAACGAAAAGGCTGAAAAGAACAAGAAAATAAAGGTCTGAGGATCGCCGAGTCCACTTGGCGAGTCGCCGAAGGGTCTCACTTCGCCTTTTGTTCCAGTGTACTGAGCCCTGAAGGTAAGGATCAAGTCAGCGAAAAAAGAGAGCTGTCGGCGCATTGTCGATGAGTTCCACAGAGCAGTACTATGTCACCCAATAACCCAGAGCACGATGATGCCGAAGGATGGTGCAAGACGGTGATGAACTACACCAAAGTGAGAATCGCCGAGTTAATCAACGATTCCGACTGATGTCGCCGAATGATCTGCTGCATCACATATTTTTGAAAACTATAAATACTCGTTGAGAGTTATAGCTTAGTATCTGATTTTCATATAGAACAATTAATATAATTTAGTACTTTTTATTTTTGCTCTGAGTTTGAGAGGGTTTTGGAAACTTGAAGAAGAAGAGGGTTTCATCTCCAAGGGATTGGACTTGGGTCTCTTGGATTCTTCATTCTTGGCCTGTAACAAGACTTAAATCTTCATACCCACTTGAATGCAAGCTCATTTAGGTATAAATTTATATCTCTTGATGTGTGGCTAAAGAACCCCAATTCTTGGGGTGTTATTTAGCGAATATGGGTTAACATTGTTGTTGGGTCTTTTGCTTGCTGATAGATTAGATGTAGTTTAATAGTGATTTTGTTTAGTAGTTATGGATGAATTTAACAAACTTCTAGTTACAAATACAAGTTTATTTATGTGTTTTCATCTTGCTCGAGAGAGAGGTCGCGCTACCAAGACTACTAGATTGATGGCCAAAGAGTGGGTCGACATGAGGATCAGCTCGAGAGAGTGAACCCTAGTCCCATATCCTAAAACTCAGCTCGAGAGAGTGAGTGGGGTAAGGCTGGTCTTCATATGGCAAGTGGGTGTCCAAGAGGAACCCATTTGAAATGGGGTAAGTTGCTCGAGAGAGAATTTATTCCCACGTATAGCTTTTCCTAGTCACTATTACTCTATAAATTCTCTATTGAAAGCATGTACCCAACAATTTACATTAACCCGTATTCCGGTCACATCCCAAGAATCCCCTCTCACTCATAGATTTCTTTGTTATTTCTACTGTTTTTGCTATACTTGTGACAAAACCCCCAAATCGATATTTGACACTTTTGTGTTCCCCTTTAATTTACAATGTTTTTAATCGTTAATGTCTTTAGCTACGACTAGTTAGAACTAAATTTTATTTTTCTATTAATTCTCGAAACCACTCCCTTGGGACTCGACCCCAACCCTTGGTTGGGTTATTATACTATTGCATGATCGTAGACACTTACTTTGGAAGTTGTGTCGTTGATTACGCAAACATCAGTAGCCAGAGGAATCCTAGAAGTCTCTAGGGCATCAACATCATCATCGACCTCCATTAGTGAAGTGAAGTCAGTAAACTTTAGATAGTCCACGTCCTTCCTCAAATCTGCAACTTCGGCTATCAAAGTCGTAACCTCAGAGGTCTCCCCCCTGTCTTCTCTCACAAGCCTAAACTCTCTTAGTGAGAGTGTCAATGGAAGTCTGAAGGGGGGTAACTGCAGCAAGGATGGCACTCTCGATCATCCATGGGATGGATCTCTCAAGTTGGGTCGCCCTCACATCAGTTGAATAGGCCAGGTGTCCCATCTTTAGGATCATAGCCTGAGTGATCCTGGCGGGCTGGGCAGAGGTAGAGGCAACCAGGGCCTGTGAAGAAGAAAAATTCAGAGCAAATGTATCTGAAGGCCCAGAGGTCGTAGTAGGCAAAGATGATTCTGAAGGTATCAAATTAATGTCCACCTCCGGGGATGTATCCACCGGAGTGGCTCTCCTCCTTTTGGCCTCCTCTCGTATGTACTCAACCTCAATACGTCGGATGTCAGTAGAGGAAGAAGTGGTAACCTCTATATCTCTTGTATCATCCTGGGGCACTCCATCATTCCGGCACAACTCCGTTATCAAGACTGGGAATGGAAGTGAGGTCTGCCTCTGCTTGGCCCTCATGGCCATCTCTTCCTCAATAATAAGCCCCATTTCAATGCTCTTCCTAGAAATGATCGACCCAAGGCAGGTCGCCTTAGAATGACAGAGAACAGATTCATTTTGGGAAGGCATAATAGAGTTGCTGATAAATCCAAACTAATAAAGTGCAGCTACACTCAAGTCTCTCTTCTTGATCGGGACTCCTGCCTTTATCTACTTCGGGTGGTGTCTGAGATGAGGGGCGCCAGCCAGCCCTTGAGCTCATCCAATGATGCTGTAGTGGTAGCCAGGTTGGGGTAGTCAAAGTCATACCCCCTGTCAAGTATGGTATTAATGTACTCACTACTGCACCCGACTTCCTTTCCCGTGCCATAATTGACATAACCGGTTTGGACTCACTGGCCTTTTTCCTGCTCTTCGGGACCAAGTCACCATACACTATATATAACTCCTGGACCCATAAATGAATATAGGGGCCTCGGGGATTGGTGAACTTCTCAAACCGGTGGAAATGGAGGGTGTCCCTCACTCCTGAATATTTGCCCTCAAGACCTTCAGTAGAAAGAAAATTCTCCTCTAAAATAGTCCACAACCCATCTGCTTTCAATCTATTAAAGAGTCGGGGAGGAGGAACCACAGGTGGCACTAGAGCTACAGGGGGTGTCAGAGCTGGCACTGTTGCTACTATAGGGGTGGCTGCTGGAGCTCTAGAGGGGTCAGGACGAGACCTAGCATAGAGTTCTTTCCTTTGGGACTGTAGTGGCTGGTCAGCCTCCGGCTTAGATATGAAGAATCGCGACTCTCCACCAGTAAAACCGTTTGGGGAAGAAGCTCCAAAATTGGAGCTCAAGGCTCTACCATCGCATTTTAGGTATGTATTCTTGGGGAAAGATGGCATTTTACAAGTAATCATTGCGATCATCAAATGGTTGGATGCTGTAGTTATATACCCCATTGCAAATAGTAGTTGGGTCTGTCCTATTCAGTGTGTACCTAAGAAAGGTGGGATTACCATGGTTCCTAATGCGAAAAATGAGCTTGTCCGAATGAGGCCAGTGATTGGATGGAGGGTATGCATGGACTACTGCAGGCTAAAAGCCTGGACAGAAAAATATCACTTCCCGTTGCCGTCCATGGACCAAATGCTGGATCGTCTTACTGGTAAGGGCTAGTATTTCTTTCTAGATAGATATTCGGGCTACAATCGAATCTCTATAGCTCCGAAAGATCAAGAGAAAACTACCTTCACTTGTCCATATGGGACTTTTGCCTTTAAAAGGATGCCATTTGGGTTGTATAATGCTCCAACGACTTTTCCAAGGTGTATGATGTCGATATTTTCAAATATGGTGGAGGACACGATTGAGGTATTTATGGATGATTTCTCTGTGGTAGGTGACTCATTTGATGGTTGTCTGATGCATCTGGCTGAGGTAATGAATCAATATGAAGAGTGCAATCTTGGGCTCAATTAGGAAAAGTGCCACTTTATGATGAAATAAGGTATAGTTCTGGGTCATCAGATTTCTGAGAAGGGTATTAAGATTGATAGAGCTAAAGTTGAGGTAATAGAAAAGCTTCCACCACCTATCTCTGTTAAAGGTGTTAGAAGTTTTCTTGGGCATGTAGGTTTTTATCGGAGGTTTATCAAAGATTTCTTAAAAATTGCAGACCCATTGTGCAAACTACTCGAAAAGGAGTGTAAGTTTGATTTTGAAGATGTTTGTCTGATAGCCTTTAGAGAGTTGAAAGCAAGGTTAGTATTAGCACCTATCATTATTTCACCAGATTGGGGGCAATTGTTTGAAGTGATGTGTGATGCGAGTGGGGTGGCACTTAGTGTGGTATTGGGACAGAGGCAAGAGAAGATTCTTCATCCAATTTACTATGCCACGAAAGCTCTGAATGTGGCTCAAAAGAACTATACGGTGACTGAACATGAACTCCTTGCTGTGGTTTTTGCATTCAAGAAATTTTGATCCTACTTACTTGGTACTAAGGTCATAGTGCGTACTGACCATGCTGCATTGAGGTATCTGATGGCTAAAAAGGATGCAAAACCAAGGTTGATTAGATGGGTATTGTTGTTGCAAGAGTTCGATTTTGAGGTGAAGGATATAAAGGGGACAGAAAATCAGGTTGCAGACCATTTGTCCAGATTAGAGGAGGAAGCTATGCTCAAGTTAGGAGATGGGGTTGAGATTAATGATGCATTCCCATATGAACAGGTATTGGCTGCTTCTTATGATCTTATCCATTGGTTTACAGATTTTGCTAACTGCTTGGCAAGTTATTTGGTTCTCAAATTTGTCATTTCACCAAAGGAAAAAGTTTATGCATGATGTGAAAAAGTTCTTTTTGGATAAGCCTTACTTTTTTCGTATTTGTGCTGATGGGATTATTCGTCACTGTGTGCCCGAGGTTGAGATGATGAGTATACTAGAGGTTTGTCATTCATCGCCTCTTGGTAGGCATCATAGTGGTATTCAGACTGCTAAAAAATTCTTGCAGTGTGGGTATTACTGGCCTACCATCCACCAAGATGCTTATGATTTCGCCAAGTCTTGTGACTGTTGCCAAAGAGAAGGAGGAGTTTCAAAGAAGCAAGAGCTACATATGAATCCGATATTGGTGATTGAGTTATTTGATGTTTGGGGCCTTCACTTCATGGGTCCATTTGTGAGTTCACATGGGATGAAGTATATTCTTGTTGCAGTTGACTATGTATTGAAATGGTTGGAAGCAATTGCACTTCCAAACAATGAGGGTAAGAGTGTCATCATATTCCTGAAAAAGAATATCTTCTCCAGATTTGGGACACCTAGGGCAATTATTAGCGACAGAGGTTCTCACTTTTGTAATAAGTTGTTCAAGGCGTTGCTAGAGAAATATGGAGTTCGTCACAATGTAGCTACTCCTTACCATCTGCAGTCTAGTAGGCAAGTTGATGTGTCAAACACAGAGATAAAGCAAATCCTTGCAAAGATTGTGAATGCCAACATAACGGATTGGTCAAGAAGACTTGATGATGCTCTATGGGCCTATCGCACCGCACTCAATACTCCCATAGGTATGTCCCCTACCAGCTTGTATATGGGAAGTCATGCCGTTTGCTGGTAGAGCTAGAGCATAAGGCCATGTGGGCGCTAAAGAAGTTGAATTTGGATTGGGGCGCCACATCGAGTCAAAGAATGAATGACATGAATGAGTTTGATGAGTTTCGTCTAAAAGCATATGAAAGTTCAGCCTTGTACAAGGAGAAGATGAAGAAGTATCATGATCAAAATATTGAAAAACGTGAATTTGTTGTGGGTAATCTGGTGCTTTTATCCAACTCAAGGTTGTGCTTGTTTCCTGGCAAGCTCAAGTCCAAGTGGACCGGGCCATTCAAAGTCACGCAAGTATTTTCACATGGAGCGGTTGAGCTTGAGAACAAGAAGGGAACAAGGTTCAAAGTGAACGGGCAAAGGATCAAGGACTACATGGGGAAATCGGAGAGTGTGTAAGAAGTTAGTGAGGCTTATTATCTTGATGAAGTCTAAGTAATCAAGGTGTCTGCGTTGTGCCACGACGTTAAATCAAGCGCATCTTGGGAGGCAATCCAAGATGTACAATCTAGCCAACAATAGGTTTTTCTTTTTGACATAGGAGTTTTCTTCTTTTATTTTGAATTTTTGCAGCTCTTTAGATAGGTATTTTATTTTAATATTAGTGTTGGCTAGATATAGAATAGGGTCGGTGTCTAAAATGTGTCCAGAAAATGTAAAAAGAAAGTCCTAATGGTTGCTACGTGTGTAGGGATGAAAGGCAAAATATCCACAAAATAGCTGTGCAGTGGTCGACGGACCCCATCGACGGTCCGTTAGTCAATCGACAGACGGTGAATGGCGTCCAGAGATCCTAGGTAAGTTTCATAATTTTCTAAGTGTCAGAATGACCTAAGGACCCAACCCACAGTCCATAGGTCGACCTACGGACCATCGACGGGGTCTCATGGGTCCAAAGTTAGGGTTCTGCCTAACCCGACCGGGACCCCAATTAAAATAACCTTTCACTTTCAAAAACATCCCCCACTTCCAAAATTCCCTCCCAACCGTTTTTCAACCTTCCAAATACCAAAATTCACTCATCATAATGATGTTTGCGTAATCAAGACACAACTTGCAATGCAAGTGTCTACGATCGTACAATAGTATAATAACCCAACCAAGGCTTGGGATCGTTCCCACAGGGAGTGGTTTTGAGAATTAATAGAAAAATAAAATTAAGCTCTAATTAGTCAAAGCTAAACACATTAATGAGTAAAAACATTGTAAATTAAAGGGGGGACAGAAAAGTGTCAATTAACAATGGCGGTTTTGTCATAAGTAAGCAAAAACAACGAAAATACAAAAAAATACTAATCAAGGAGACGGGATTCTTGGTATGTGATAGGAATACGGGGTAGACTAAATCATTGGGTACATGCTTTTGGTAGTAAATGCATTGAATTTTTGTGTCTAGGCTAGCCTTTAAATGGGATAAGCTCTCTCTCGAGCAACTTACCCCGTTTCAAGCGGGTTCCTCTCGGACACCCACTTGCCGCATGAAGAACAACCTCCGCCTTAATCCACTCAATCTCTCGAGCTGAGAGTGTGGACATGGGACTAGGGTTAACTCTCTCAAGCTGAATCTCATGTCGACCCACTCACACTGGTCATCAATTTTGAAGTCTTAGTTTTATGTCCTCTCTCTTGAGCAGGTCCAAAACACAAAGGTGAAATCGTATTTGCAACTGCAATTTCATTAAGTTCCACCACAACTACTAAACGAAATCACATCAAAATAGCAAATAAACCACCAACAAGAAAGACCCAACAACTAAGCTAACCCATATTCACAAAATCACACCCCAAGAATTGGGGTTTTAGCTAGACATGCTAAAGAGATAGAAATTTATACTAAAATGAGCTTGCATTCAAATGGGTATTAAGATTTAAGTCTCAAAACAAGTCAAGAGTGAAGAATCCAAAAGATCCAATTCCAAACCCTTGGAGATGAAACCCTTTGAATCTTCAAGTCTTCAAAACCCTCTCAAACTTAGAGCAAAATATCAAAAAGTACTATTCTATATGAAAATTATAATAATTGTTCGACTCTTAAAACTACAACTCTAACTACTATTTATAGTTTTCATAGATTTATGTTGTAGTGGATCATTCGGCGACATTATTCGGTATCGCCGATCAACTTGGCGATTCGCCTTTTGGTGTAGTTCATCGCCATCATGCACTAGCCTTCAGCATCGTCGTGCTCTGGGTCATTGGGTGACATGGTCCTTTTTGCAGAACTTCTCGGCGATGCGCTGACTGCTTCTTTTTCCGCTGACTTGATCCTTTCCTTCAAGATTCAACACACTGGAACAAAAGGCGAAGTAAGACCCTTCAACGACTCGCAAAGTGGACTCGGCGATCCTCAAGCCTTCATTTCTTCATTCTTTTTCAGCCTTTTCGTTCCTTTTTGCGACGTAGTGCCCATGCCTTCCTTCAAACTTCAAATACCTGAAACTAAAGGGTTTTTATCAGATATTGAGATAAATTAAGCATTTGAGGACACTAATTCTATCAACATGTAGCCCTAAATGAGTCCAATTCGTGGACTCATCAACACCCCCAACTTAAACTTTTGCTTGTTCTCAAGCAAACTCAAGTTCAACCGTTCAAAAAGGGTGTCTCGAACATTGCTACACAAGACTCAATCATGAATGCATACAACAAAACTCAATTTACTTATGCAAAGATCAAATGTGCACTCAAAGATTCAAGTTGTGACACACCAATACCCAAGAATCTCATGCTCACAGTACTTGCTTCAAATGCAAGTTCAAGGTCAACCAAAGTGTTCAAATGCCCTCACACAGGGAATGATTCCATATTCACACACAATGGTTTGTAATTTAAAGTTTCGGAATCACATGCAACGCTCACTCTCATAATGAAGAACACAATGCATGATTTCACCCATAGGTTTCCCCGTATTTTTCGATCAACATTTGTTTCACCTTACTCAAGATCAAAAATGTCTTTCCAAGGCTTGTAATGGGGCTGAGTGCAAAGGTATAGTCATTTAGGCTCAGTGACTCTCAACCTCATGAAATGTGGTACTCACAACAGTTCCTTTCCTCTTTTTTCATCATTCTCTTTAGTGCTCATAAGTCATCCTATTATTCACTTTCAATGGATTGTTTGGAAACCCCATTTCTTTTGTACTTTATTTCAGAGCTTTATTTCACTTCTTTTTTATTCTTTTTTATTTTTCTTTCTTTCTTTCCTTTTTTTTTTGTATGTAGGGGTTCCATTTTTTTTCTTCTTTTAAAACCATGGGTTTGAAGAACTTTCTTGCACTTCTTGATTTACCCTTTCTTTTCACCACACTCCCAACTTAAGCTTTTGGCCTAAGTTGGCTACTCAACTAACCACAACATCATGAGGATTATGGGTGATGGATCAAGGAAGGTTGTTTTTGTATCAAGTTTCTTCCAAAGAAAGGTAAGGCTCAAGGGGTGTTCAAGAGAGGTTCACACACTCACAAGATAGGTCACAAAAGATGTATATGTCAAATTGGTTCACACTCTTTAAAGTTGCCTAAGATCATATCAAGAGATAACCTTACTTAGTCGATCGGACCAACGGGGCAAATTCTAGGATCTATCATGCATGGTCAAAGTACGCTCATGACACTAGGCATTGACACCACGGTTAAATAGGACTCAACACTTTTGCAAGTGTGCAATGATCATCACAAGAGATTCAATTCGATACTAGGCTAGTCGTAATGAGATGCAAAGACTTCACATATTGTCTATGCAACTTCATTTGGCCTCATCGTAGCCGCGCATTCATGTTCGTTCGATTGATAGCACTATTTAAGTCATCGGTATTGATCGGAATCGAGACTTAAATTTTGTAAAAGAACAGCCACTTTCAACACACGAGAGGTGGAATTTTTTTTTTGGAAGGGTCAAAATTATTTTGCAATTTTAATATAAAAGGAGCCATAAGCTCAAACATCCACAAAATAGATAAAACACAAATTTTAACGCAGAACAACCCAAATATATATACAAAACATATGTAACAAATAGCACACAAAAGGTGAGCCTCACCCCACCATAAATAAAAAAATATTTGTCCTCAAATGCAAATGACAAAGAATCCGAAATGTAAAATAAGGAAAGATAGAGAAGGAGGTAAAGATGTGATCCCGGCTAATTTGTCGCATCATCCGTTTGGGCTTTAGTGCCCGGAGTGACTCCAGAAGGACCTGCTCCACTGAATCCAGCAACAGGTGCTAAGGAATCTTGCATAGCAACATCTATCATCATTGCTTCCGTCTCGGTCAGGTCTTCATCTGTAGCTCCCTTATTCTTCTCTTGCATCTCTTCATTAGTCTCTGCTTCTGACTCAGAATCGACTGTCTACTCCGCTTTATCCCCATGTCCAGTGGTGGTCTAAGGTATATCAGGCTCATCTGGAATTTCTAGTGTTCCGAACACCATAGACACATCGGTGGACGTCGTCAAGTGGTTTACATCTCTTTGCAGCTCAGCAATGGCAGTTTTTAAAGCCGTCACCTCCTCTGTGGCCCCTTCGTTGTGCTGACACATCACTATCCTGGCCGCTAAAGCATCAATGGTAGTGTTCAAAGGTGTCACAATATCAGCTAAGGCAATCTGAATCATGCTTGGAACAGAAGCCTTTAGACTGGCAGCCCGACGGTCAGCAGAAAGGGCAAGTTGTCCCATCCGGAGTAGGGAAGCCTAGGTGAGTGGAGGCCGGGAAACAACAACAACAACAGTAGGTCTGGATACCATGCAATAGTAAAAGGACTTGGAGGCACCTCTGCAGGTGATGATTCTGTGTTTACTAACTCCACCAATGATGCCTTCTTCCTTTCTACTTGATCCTTAAGGTACTCGGCTTCGATCCTCCGGATATTAATAGAGGATGTGGGCATCATTTCCACATCCTTCTTGGCATCCCGAGGTACTCGAGCTTGTTTGCACAATGTTGTGATCAATACTAGGAATGAAAGTGAGGTCCTGCTCTTCCTTGCACGCATGCATATCTCTGAAGCGGTGATTTCACCCAAGTTTATCTGAGTTTTATCCATGATGCAAACCAGGTAAGCTGCCTTGGCAAGGCGAAGAATCACCTCGTTCTGCGATGGCATGATTGTGCTAATGATAAAATCGAACCAGAACCTCGTTGCTATGTTTATTTCTTTCTTTTCAATCGGAACTCCTTCAGCCAACCACTTCGGAGTCTCATCTGAAATAAATGAGGCTAACCACTCTTTCATCTCATCCAGTTTCTTTGTTCTGATTAAGTGATGGCAGTGATCACCAATATTCGTGGACATGCCCAAGACCACATTAATCGCCACACTATCATACTTCACCCTGCTTCCTCTAACAACCACATAGTCCACTTCTTTGAAGGCTACTGCTGGCTGCTTTCTTTGGGCTATTAGTGAACTGTATGCACTGTAGAACTTTCTTACCCAGTTTGGAATGTAAGGGCCGTGAGGCTTGGTGAAGATTTGGAACTTATGGTATCTCAGGCATTCTATTATCTCTAGATGCCTATCTATAACCTCATCTATGGACAACCTCTTTTCCTCCAGAATTGTTCTCAGCCTCTCAGCTTTTACTCAATTCATTGACTTAGACGGAGGACCCTGTACTGGGGGTGCTAACACCATTGCCTGCTCTGGAAATGGAGATGTATGAGTGGTAGGTCGGGTATTCCTGACCCTAGATGGATCATTCAGCTTTTTGGTTCGCCGCTCAGCCCTGTGTGCTATGAATAAATCATCCTTATCAGAACCCACATCTTCGCTTTCAGATTGGTTGGGGTCATTTCTATAAAAACCATCACAGTTAGTGCTTGCATCTGATAGTTCAAGGGTCTTATCTTTGCCCTTGCCTTTCCCACTAGTTGTGGAAGGTTTAGCGACCTTTCTTCTGGATGCAACTACATCCTCGTTGATTGTAATTCCTTTTATTTTACCCTGGGGTGACCTACTTTCTCTTGCAAATTATTTTGCCGAATAGATCGGCAAATCGCCGAGTCGCTTTGGCGAGCAGGGTGTTATTCGCCGAAAAATACAGTGCAATAAAGGTTCAGAGGTGCAGACACAAGGCAATCGAGGAGACTTTCAGAGAGTCACAGAATGCTTTTGTCGATCGAAGATTCCTCACCGAAAGTTACAGACTCCAGAATCCAAGTAGCATGAAATTAAAAGCGAGATGGGGTCATTAGGTGAACAGCTGAGTGGTTTGGCGAACTTGACCCAGCTCGCCAATCGGCCTATCGTGCTATTTCCCATCTATCTTCTCGAATTCAACCCTGCAACCCCGTAAACAAAATTAAACTATGCACTAAGACAATTAAGTCCGGACCCATAATTCTTAATCATGATAAAAACCACGCACACACAACCCCACAAGATTTAACTCATTTTTAGCACAACAAAGAGGGTGCACAAAAATCAAGATAAGATAGACATGATTTACAAATCAAATTTGGCATTTTAACAACTTAAATCTATCAGAGAGCCTAGCATACATCAATTCAATAATCCCAATTGATAATAGAACAAATTTTTCAAAATAGCCTTGGGGTTCGAGAAAACCAACCTTTTATGCTGATCGAAGTATTTTGAGATGCTAGGAGGCAATGTAATCTGACTCCGAGCACAAATCAACACTAATAATATTCTAACAACGCAAGAAATATAGAAACTAGAGTGCAGCTATGAGTTTGTAAAGATAACAAGTGGGGGAAAGTGAATGAATTAGAATTTTTAAACTTGTGGCCCGAAAAACCATCTAGTTCTTGCCCATTCAGTGACATTAGGCATAATCGCTGAACCTCTCGGCATTTCTCTAAGTAGTCATTTACCTCACCAAATTTTACAGGACTTCCAGCTACTGTGGTGTCCAAACTGCGGTTCACGTCGGGGTCGCCAACAGAATCGGTGAATCGCCAATAATTTCTTGACCTCGCCGAGTTTTATAGAATTTGCTTTGAATGTCTTGAGTCAAACATCGAATTAGGTCGGGCTCGCCAACCACCTCGGTGATTTGTCGACTAGACCTGTGGTTCACCAACCTGCCCTTGTCGATCACCTTTCACATTTCAACCTGTACAAACAACACACAATTATTTTACCATAACATGAATAAAAGCAATTAAAACCTTGGGTTGCCTCCCAAACAGTGCCTTAGTTAACGTCGTGGCACGACGAAAGTCATCACTCATACTCCATTTTTGGGGTTAGCCATAGTTTCACTAGGCAACCCGCTATTTTGTTGTGATTGGAGTTCGGGTAATGCATGACTCATGAGGTTCTCGAGCAGCTAGACAGCTCTGGAATGAGACCAAATTATCCACTTCATTCCTTCAATGTCTTCCTTCATTCCTTCGAGCCCTCTATCTTGCTCAGTCACTTTGTGGAGAATGGTTGAGAGCATTCCCTCAAGGCGTTTAACCTCATTGTCCTTGAGACTTCTTCTCTCATGAGGAGGAATGTATTTACCATTCCTCTTACACTGGACTTTGATCTTCACCACCTTTTTGGCCAACTCATCCATCTGAGTCATTAGGGTGGCCAACATGAAGTCCTTTTCTACTTCTTGGTTTGTTTTAGCAATTTGATTAAGTAGTTGAGCTGTTATCACATATGGCTGTCTCTCAATGCCTCCCGAAATGAGTTGGTTTACCAACCTCTTGTCTCCGGGACCAAGACTTCTGTAGAAATAGTCAAAAGTGAAAAACAAACAATAAGCTCCTAAAGATAAAATGTGCCTCCATCCAAACTAATCTTCTTCCGATTGTCGCATTAATCACGGGGGACAAACTCAACTTGAATATTTCCCATGTTGATGAGGGATTCCACGTCATAGCGAAACCCGAGGCACCTTCCAATGTTGTGATCTGTAGCATCATGATAAGGGCAGGGTTTCCAGATTTCAATTCCAACGGGATCAATAGCCTCGTCATCTTTTTTGATAGAGGCTAGGACCCCTTTTCGAACCAACTAACTGTAGATCTCCGACAACTTTTTCTTGAAAGGCGTAAAGTAGTGACAATAAAACAAAGTGTGCTCAGTGACCGGCATACTGGGCTCCGGTTGGTCACAAGTGAGGACGGTGTTCTTACTCCACATATATGGGATTTCCCCAACGTTGATCAGGTTGCGGATTGTTGCCTTAAGCTCCACACATTCTTCTATAGTGTGTCCTTTTTGGTTCGGGTGGTAGGCACACGTCTTTTGAGAGCTTTCATACCCAAACCCAAAAGTGGTTCCTTCGAGAGGCTTCAACATGCATGAAGCCTTAAGGTGCTCGTAAATGAGAGCACACGGAACAACTCTTACCCCCACTCTATGTGTCCGCTCGTAAGCTGGGAGAGTGATCTTTTTGTCTCCTCCTTTCAGACGTCCCAGGAAGGGAGGCATATAGATGATTTCCTCATCGGCATCTTTTTCAGTAGCTCCAGGGTGAGTGTCTTCGGGACCACTATTGGCTTCTTATGAGCATTTCCTGCGTATCTTCTGAAGCCTCATAGTTATATCATTCTTGAAGACGTCATGTTCCTTCCACATAACAACTGTCTCCTCGTTCATGATAGCATATCTTGCCATATTAGCCGCCAACTCCGCATGTAGTGCTGCACTTTTGGCCTGCGCAACTGCGGTGGCTACTTCTACCTTTATTCTTCTTTCTCCCATCTCTCGAATCTCTTGTTTGATTCGACGCAGTTTCATCTTTAGACTCTCCTCCGTCATCTTTACCTCGACAATCTTGCCCTTTTCCATCTTAGCAGTAACTCTTACTTTTCCTGAGATGACATAGTAATGTTTTAGGATTTGGTAGTGAGATTTTATTTTTGGCTGAGAAACTCCAAACTCAGGAAACTTTGGTCGGACATTTTGGGGTAGTGACTTGTATTTAGAATTGTGGAGATTTCAGAAAATTTTCAAAAAGGAGTGGGCTAAGAATGTCCTCATTCAAAGCAACAAAATCACATAAATAGTTAAAGCACACAAGCGGCTAACACGCGTCCTAAACAAGTAGGGGACCTTTTTATGCCAAGGGTAGGCCTAGCGTATTTGAAAGATGTATGTGTAGAATTGAACCATTTTGTTACCCCGAAGCAAATTTTGCATATAAAATGATGTTCAAAAGAGCGAAAAAAGCAGGGGAAGTAGGGAATAGACGGGAAATACAAAAGAAAAGGCCCGCACAGGGGTCATTTGCAGAGAGTACCAAAATACAAGAAAGACAAGCCCACGCAGGGGAAAACAACAACAAATACACATAGAAAAAAACCCACGCAGGGGCAAACAACAACAAATACACATAGAAAAAACCTACGCAAAGGCGAATTCCACTAGGAGGTCCCTGATGGTCCTACTTCTGATCTGCTCCTCTTGTTTTGTGCCATGAGATGCTGAAGCCTGTATTGAATCATTAGCAAGTATCCTTCGCTCCAGCGGCCTTTCTCTTCCCAGTCTTCGAGACACATCCCACTTTTCTTATCTCCAATCCATAAGTTGAGCTCTCCCAGATCGCTTCTCAGGCTTTCTAATTCTTGAGTTACACTCTCGAAGGCATATTTATCCTCCTCTTACTTTCGAAGGAATTCATTGTACATTTCCTGAGCTTCCCTTTTCACCTTTCTTAATTCTATCAAAGCTTTGGACTCTTTGTCCTCCACACTACGATAAATGTTTGGAACTGGGAAGGAGATGCCTTGTATATCGTTTTTCAACCAAACTTTGTAGGTTTCATCGTACCCGGCATTAAACCGGTCCACGACAATGGTTTTGTCATCCATTCGTACGACTTTTTTCCATTCTTTCGGTATCTCTGAAGCCTCATGCACTCTATCGTCCCCGATGTCAAACACATAAATACGGTAGTATGCATTTGGAGGCATAGTTTGTCTTCTCCCAAACTGCCTCAGGACTCGGATGGGTGCATACGGGCGGATACCCCGAATACCTGGTAAAGGAAGCATGAGTTGTTTGTGGCCCCGTACTATGACATCCTTTGAGATGAAGTGATCGAACATCCACTGAATATCTTCTTCTCTCAGCTCGGAGAAAATTTGAGCCTATCTTCCTTTAGTCTTCATATTTTCTAAATCTGTCCAAAACAGCATATCATTCAAACTCTTAAGAGAATTATGCTCATCGAGGGTATGGATTTCTTGAGTTCCGTGTCTCTTCACCAAGTGACTCATTATCCACCATTGGAGGAGGAGATTACAGCCCTGAAAGTAATGATGTCCTTCCTTACACCTACCCAGAGCACGGTATATGTCGGAAAGGATGATAGGCGCGATAGGATAATACTTCACTTGCCCTTGGTTCAGATGCCCGTGGAACAGAGTGTGCGCAAGCATTATTACCCGGGTGTTGATGTTGAGGCTCGGGCCTTGGGGAAAGACCATAGTACCTAATAGTGCGATAGTGAATACCAAAGATCTGATCCCGTCCCATTCTCTGAAGGTAACCCTGAACTCTTGGTTGTAATTTGCATAAAAGATTGCATTCCCAAATCTAACATAGAGATCCATAAAAGAAATGCTAGAACCTTCGGCCCAGAAGGCGTAATCCTTTCTTAATCTGAGCCAATTTGTAATATCTTCGAGTGTAGGCTTGTTAGGGATTAAGATATGTTCCTATTTTCTCACTCTTCTTTCAAGCTCTGTACCGACTGTGTCTATTACGTCCCGAATTTCCTCAATTGTCGGGGTGATTTCCATGGTTCCAAATCGGAACACCATTTTCTCGTTGTCCCAATAACTCGTGAGGACTTCAATTAGCTCGGGCCACCCCATCATATTAATGAGTTCTGTTAAGTCCCCCTACATATTTGTTGAGGTCCCTTTTGTGAAACACATTGAGGTCATTGTACCACATCTTGAGCAGAACTGGGGCTTCCACTACCATGTCAAATTTGGGAAATTGATTCATACCTACAAAATAAAGCACGGTTAAGATTCCCTCCCCCAAATAGGCAACAATTAGGTTTCCACACATACATCTTTCAAATGTCAAATAATATGATATGTCGTTAGGTCGTGGACCTTGGACATGATTTTTGGCGGTTTTATTAATGGACTTAATACACCTTGGGTATTAAGCCGTCTTAGGCTAATGCTTAGATTTGAATTTGGTTTCGCTCTACTCTAGGTTGACTAGAATTGGTTTAGAAATGACGGTTACCCGAGTCGGACAAACAACGGGGTGAAGATTAATAAACGACGTTGGATGACCGCAAGCCAACTATTCATTTATCACATCTAAAGAATTCAACTTGTATTTTTTCTGTAGGACAGTCGTGGTAAGCTATGTAACCGTCTTTTTCCTAATGCAATCCATTTGTCATTTGGCAGAATCGGGTGCCATGAATGCCACAGTTCAATATATACGATAAATAAACAAGTAGACAGTTGAAACATGTAACCAAATAAATTAATCTTAAGGTTAGAACCATTCAAATCTCCAGCAGAGACGCCATTCTGTTTCATTTAAAAAATATAATTAGACTGGTTTAGAGTCGCCACTTAATTTTTAAGAAAAATCAAGAAAACTGATTCTTCAAAAGATTAAAATAGGAAATCAATTGAAAAATATTTAAAGGGGATTCGGGGTTTTTATTAGCATTTCGGGAAGGGTTTTAAAGCACTCAAAATGCCCGCTAATATGTGGTTATCCGGCAATTAACTATTTGGCTAATTTTTATTTGACTTAAATTGAATTAAACAATTTTATAGTTATGACTATTTTAAGGGAGAGAAAATATTGGAATATTATCTAAGTGAAGTATTTTTGTAAAATTATTTATTTATTTGTTTTTTAAGTCGAGTAAAAGACGAATAATTTAGGTAAGTGATTAATTCAAAATGGATGTCTTTTGGGGATTTGAATTTTTTTAAAACCTTAAGATTAATAGCAAATAATTACGAGTAAAAAAATATAATAAAACAAAGAGGGAAAGAGATTTGGGCCCAAATTTGGTTTTCCTGTCCGCTTAGGCCAGCATTTGGGCCCATTTTTGGTTTGGGCCTATGGCCCAATTTTTGCCGCCTCGTATCTGTCGTAGACTAAATTCTAAAATTTGTTTCTTTGAGCCTTAAGCCCATCTTCCACTTGTCCTAAATTCTAACAAGATAATAATAAATGAAATGACAATGGCTTAGGCCCAAAATAACAAAGTACAATCTCTTTTTATATAAAGAATGGGCCTTTGGCCCAATCTTTTCAATTCTCCCCTGCATCGAATTCCTACAACCCTGTTCATCAAAATTTTGAGGGGATCTGACTCGGTTAAAGAATTTTGGGGCCTCCATGGCCCCCTTGGAAATGCAAAGACACCGTCCGTGAGGACTTGGGCAGATTTTTCATGCAAACAAAACGACAAACGATTAATATGCAATCCAACTAGGTATATATAAAATAATAAATAAATAAATAAATGGGAGAAGCAAATTCACTAAAAAAAAAACTATCCATTGACTCAAATAGTGCATTAATAGGCCATTCAAATAAGAGGAGCATACCGAAACATATTGTAAAAGCAATACTTTAAAGAGGTGATTAAGAGGGCCCAATAGTCACTTATTTCATTGACAATTAATGAATTGACATGATAACTGATAACACATATATGAAAGATGAAATCATGCATCCACGAAATAAGCGACACGCATACTACACTAATCCACATCTTAAAATAAAATTAGCAAAAAGACTGATCATTAATTGGCTGAAAACAAAATAGTCATTAAGGCTTGCAACTTGATGCCATTAAATTATTTTTTTTGAACACTAGCCGGATGCATACGATTACTAAAAATTGAAAAACACGCCAAAGAGAAACAAGAAACACATTTGTTGGACTCGACTCAAGTTGAGCTACACTTAGGACAATACGGCAAATCACCAATTAATATATAAGTCAGATTTAGAGATAGACCATTCGCATGGTATATGAATTTTATTGTTTGAAGCAAAGTTCTCATGCTCGAAACTAAATCAAAAGGTATCGGATTTTCACACATATGGCAGTAAACATTTTAGTAACCTTTTCAAAGGTAATAAACTGAAAATAGAGAAAACCAAACTGAGCAAGAGGTAACAAATTACCGGATGAAGATTTAAACCGAGATGAACAAGCAAGAGAGAATATACCTTAAACAGACATGAAGAAGAAAAACAACAAAAAAAAAAACAACCCATGATATCACGAGAGTTTCACTGATGCTTGAGAACACCGTAGATTTAAGAGTCAAAGCGAGATGAACACTTGGTTCACAACAACACGAAAGTTAAAACTTAAACAACAATAATCCGGTTTAAATCTTTGATTAAGACAAAACATGAATAACTCAACAATCAGCTAGAAATTCCAACATTAAAGACAATAAGCCATGAATATTCTCATTCAAACTAAACTAGAACGAAACCAAAGAAGACCTAGCAGAGACGGGCTCATCACATGACATTCAGAATTGAACTGAAACTTAAACAAAGGAAGATATATTACCTTTTGTCGGGCAGCGAACTAGGATGAGACGAACCAGCGACCACAGTGTTCCTACCACAAAACTCAAATGCGAACAACAGTAAGAAACCAAAGCAGAACCTTGAATCTCAATCAAAACTTGAAGGAATCGATGGCAAAATGGAATAGAGATGTGGTACTCCTATGGAAACTCAAATGTTCTCTGCCTTAACCTTTACTATATATTTTAGCTAATAATTTATTTATTTTTTGGATAAGCTGCCCTTAGTATTTTTCTGTAGAAAAATTTTCCAACCAAAAAAAAAAAAAATTAAATCCCTTTTCGCAGTGAACAACAAGCAAATATATAGAGGGAGAATAGGGTTCGGAATGGGGGGAAACAGACAAAAAAAGGGGCAAACCAAGGCCCAATTCCAAATTCGAAAATCAAAATCTTTCCCCATTTCGGACAAACACCTTTTCCCTGCAATTTCAAACCATTTCGAAAAAGGAAAGGGCAAATCGACGCTTGGGATTGATTCGGTTGACCTTGGGCGCAACGTGTCTCGATCCCACGTCCTCAAGGATGGCCCTGCGCTGCTACAGCAGCTGCTGTAACTGTGCTGTAAAAAGGAGCAGTGTACTGCGTTTCTTACTGCTTTTTCATGAATTTGCTGTGTATTTGGCGTCATTTGCTCGCTGTTGCTGATGTCGTTGCTTGCTGCTGTTAACGTTGTACCTATCCAGTATATTTGCCTTGAAGATCCAAGTTTCAGACGTGCAAAGTAAAGACCACGAAGGACTTCTGTGAACCCCTTGACAGATCGTCAGAGCGTCCATGAAGTGATTGACAGTTCAGTCCTACTTCGAGTGGGACTCTTTCTTAAACACTGTACTTGAATTAATTAGGTTGTTTTTAGTTTTTATCTCGTCTTATCTAGAACGCCGATTGAATTTTCAAATATTCTTCGCTTTAATTTGGAATGATTGACATTGAATCAGTTTCGAAGTTGGATTTCCAATTTTTGAATCATCAAAGTGCTTATTGATTTTGCTTATTTTAGTAAGTACTTTCTTATCATGTTTTCATTATCTAATTTTGTACGTTTACGTGAAATCATGAGTGGCTAAATACCACAACTGGGATTGTGGGATCTATGATGTAAATCTAAGTATAATCTCATAAGACGAGTGGAAGGCAATTTACATATGCAAATTATAATTTAGCTTTCGTTATTCATGTGTTCTAATGAGTGCACGCATTAGAGTTAGCCTATATCTGTCATTTGTTCGAGAGAAAAATGATATTTGGGAAAAAGCTCATTTAACCTGGAGAAATGGAGTCAAAGATCGAGTACCAGAGAAAAGAACTTAAACACTATCGTAAGTGAGGGTAAAACTTGTTAACACTCTAGAACCGAGAGGGCTTGAGTGAAAGTTATCTAATTAGACTGAGAAGTGTTAGATATATCTAACTCGCCTGTGTTTTACAGAGATAAATTACCTGAAACTCATTTACGAAAAAACACTAGATGTAATGTTATAGTGAACACAGTCCTAGTTTCTTTTAATTATCAAAACAACTTTAGAATTAATACTCTGTTAATTGTTAATCTGGATTTTTCTTACTAATCTTAGTTACTAGGACTTTACAACTAAAGCCAATTTACATTCCGTAATAGTTCTCTTTAGGAAATAATAACAACATTTGGATAAATGCGACAATGAAATCATTTCTGTAAAGAAATTTTCTGTGGGATCGACCTCAACTTACGTTGAGTTCTATAAATTGACCTCAATTCAGAGGTGTTTTACTAGCTTTTATTCAAAGTGTAGTCATATTTCCTAATTTTACGTCTTGGTCTTTGCCTGCATCTCTTACAGGTAAGTTCGCTGTGTATGCCAAATACCAGAAGTAAGGGTGCCCCATTGATTCTTTACGATCCGGAACTTTGAAAAACTATTCACAAAATGGTGAACGCACAGGAACTTGAGGTACAACGACAACGATTGGGACTTGAAGCTGAATTGCTACAATAAATGCTCAACAGAAAGCTGTGAATAACTCGCCTAGGGTGGTGGATGAACAACCAATAGTAGAAGAAATAGCTCCTCTCCACCGCCAACCACTAGCCCCAATGAGTCAAGCAAAGTATCCAACTCACATAATGTATGAAGAGGATGGCTTAGACTTGGATGGAGCTGGAGCCACAAGAGCGATGGTGTTACCTGCACGACCTCCAAGTGTGAAATTTACAATCACCAGCACTATGATTCAATTGCTAAATTTGAAAGGTATGTTCAGAGGTGCAACTGGTGATGATGGGAATCAACATTTGATGAACTTTGTGTGATATGCAAAGCACAAGAAATTCCTAGAGTTAGTCAGAAATTAATGAGATTGAGGTTGTTCCCATTGTCTCTTACTGGGGAGGTAACCAATTGGCTGAATGAGATGTTAGATGACTCAATCAGGACTTGGACTGAGTTGAAGGAGGCTTTTCTGGAATGATTCCCTGAATCAAAAGAGTTGTAGATGAAGGATAAGATAAGTGCCCACAAGTAGTTACCAGGAGAAGCGATGCATGATAGCTGGCGGAGATTGAGCCAAAAGCTGAAGAAGTGTCCAAATCATGGTCTCACTGAGAGACATTTGAAACAGGATTTTTACAGATCTTTAAGTTATGTTACTAAACCTGTTGCTGATGTAGTGTGTGGAGGATCATTCAGATGCCATTCTCAGAGAGCATGTAGCTGATGGATGAAGTGTCTAAGAATAATAGGGCATGGTACACTAGGGATGCAGAAGTAAGAGATCTTGGGTTCACTTTTGAACTTTCAGCTGAACAAAGAAAAAGAGAAGAAGAAAGGGATTAGGACATAACACAGATGAGGACACAAATAGATGTACTCACGAAGCATATTGTCGCAAGTTATGTAAAGGTAAATGTTGTAGGACCTCCAAACAGGTATGAAGATCAGGACATCAATCTAGATGAAGAGGCTAAATACTTGGGCAACCAAGGAGGTTTCCAGAATTATAATTTGGGAAACCAAGGATACAATTCTAGAAACGCAGGCCGGAACTACTCCAGAGAAAGACAGTATGACAAACCAGTGAATAGAGAGCAGGGAAACTGGAACTACAGAGATGGGTACAGAAATGATCGCGGTGTTGTATATGTTCCCCAGGTAATAGAGACCGGGCATATGGTAGTTCTAGCGGGTCTAAGCTGGAAGACATATTGGCCAAGGTACTCCAAAAAGTTGAGTTAACTGATGCGGTGGTGAAGGAGATGAAAGGTAATTTCTCCAGTATGAGTCACTGGTAGACACTCACACCACCTCTATCAAGCAAATAGAGCAGCAGTTGAGGAAACTTTCAGCATCACTAAACTAAAGGAAAAATGGGTCACTACCGAGTGATACTATTCAAAATCTTAAGAAGGATGGGCATTGCATGGCTATTGCCACTAGGGGTGATAAGACTCTTAGTGACCCAATTCTGCAGGTACTGAGCATGAACATGTTGGAGCGAACTGGAAGAGAGGAGGCCGAAGCCAAACATGTAGATGACTTGGAGGATGCTCAACCAATAGTGAAACTAGCAGGAGCAAAGGAAAAAGGGGTTGAGGGAACTATGCCTCTACAACAGATACCAAGACCACCTCCCCCTTTCCCTCAAAGACTTTAAAAAAAAGCCGAAGATGGGAAATTTTCTAAGTTCATCACCATGCTGAGACAGCTATAAGTGAACATACCATTGGTAGAAGCCCTAGAGTAGATGTCAGGTTATGCCAAGTTCACGTAGGACTTGGTCGCAAAGAAAAGGGATGTAAGTATTGATTTTACTGACAATGTTCATCACTGCAGTGGTATTACTGCCAGATCTCTGGTACAGAAGAAGGAGGATCTAGTTGCATTCACCATATCGTGCACCATCAGATCAATCGTATTTGCAAAAGCCTTGTGTGACTTAGGAGCAATATCAACTTGATGTTGTTGGCCATATACAAGCAACTGGGGTTAGGAGTTCCAAAACCCACAAAAATGAGGTTGATAATGGCAGATAGGTCAATGAAGCGACCTGTGGGCATCTTATGTGATGTGCTCGTAAAGGTGGACACTTTCATCTTTCCGGCAGACTTTGTGATTTTGGATTGTGAAGTGGATTTTGAGGTTCCCATTACTTTGGGAAGACCATTTTTGGGCACTAGACAAGCATTGGTAGATATTGAGAGTGGAGACCTAAAATTCAGACTCAATAAGGAAGAGTTAAAGTTTAAAATTTGCAAGTCAATGAAATAGCTGCATGACATGAATGTGGTGTCTGCAATAGAGGCCTTTGATGAAGAAGAGATGGGAGCAACCATTGAAGAGAGACTGACTGTTGAAACATTAGTTGTCGTGTTGATGAACTTTGAAGCGGATTTTCTGGACTGACTATTTCGAGACCGTAAATGCCTTACAAGGCATGGGAGCACACTCTTATGCTCCAAAGAAACTGGACCTATATCTGAAAAATAGGCCAAGTTCTCTAGCAAAACCATCCATTGAGGAGCCGCCTGTGCTAGAACTGAAAAAATTACCCAGTCACCTAAGGTATGTATTTTTGGGCACTAACATGTGATCTTGGCTGCATATTTGATTGATGAACAGGTTCAAGCTGTGATCAAAGTGTTGATAAGGTATAAAAGGGCAATTGGGTGGACCATTGCTGACATCATTGGGATACCTTCGGGTATATGCACCCATAAGATGCAACTTGAGGACGACTACAGCCCAAGCATTGAGCACCATAGGAGGTTAAATCCACCAATGCAAGAGGTGGTCAAGAAGGAGATCATCAAGTGGTTAGATGTTGGGGTTGTGTACCCCATTTCTGACAATCATTGGGTCGGCCCAGTGCAATGTGTGCTCAAAAAGGGTGGTATGACAGTAGTTGCAAATGAATGCGAAGAATGAGTTGATCCCGCAAAGACCAGTCACTAGATGTCGAGTGTGCATGGACTACAAAAAGCTGAATAGGTGGACCTTGAAGGATTATTTCCCAATGCCATTCATGGATCAGATGTTTGACAGGTTGGCTTGAAAAGGGTGATACTGTTTCCTATATGGATACTCTGGCAACAACTAGATATCAATTGCTCCTAAAGATTAGGAAAATGCCACTTTTACATGTCTTTATGGCACTTTTGCATTTAAACGTATGCCATTTGGACTATGTAATGCACTAATAACTTTCTAGGGGTGTATGATGTCCATCTTCTCGGACATGGTGGTGGACACTATGGAGGTATTCATGGACAACTTTTCAGTGGTAGGTGATACTTTCGATACTATTTGCTCAATCTTAGTAGGGCTTTACAGAGATGTGAGAAGGCCAATCTAGTGTTGAATTTGGAGAAGAGCCATTTTATGGTCAAGGAAGGTATAGTCCTTGGTCACAAGGTGTCACAAAAGGGATTGGAGGTCGACAAAGCAAAAATTTAGGTGATTGAAAAGTTGCCTCTACCTATCTGTGTGAAGGGTGTTCGAAGCTTCTTAGGACATTTTAGATTCTATAGGCGTTTCATCAAGGATTTCTCAAAAATCAAAAATTGCACACCCCTTGTGCAAGCTTTTGGAGAAGGAGGTGAAATTTTCTTTTGATGAGGCATGTCTAAGAGCCTTTGAATGCCTGAAGGAGAAGCTGATTTCTACCCCAGTGATCATTGGCCCAGATTGGGCTGAACCATTTAAGGTAATGTGCGATGCTAGTGGTACTGCCCTAGGAGTTGTGTTGGGGCAGAAGCGCAACAAGATTTTCCATTTGATCTATTATGCTAGTAAGTCACTAAATGGAGCACAACAAAACTACACAGTCACTGAACATGACCTATTGGCTGTGGTGTATGCTTTTGAGAAATTTAGAGCTTACTTGCTGGGTACTAGAGTGATAGTCCACACGGATCATGCAGCTCTGTGATATCTCATGGCAAAGAAAGATGCCAAACAAAGGTTGATCAGATAGGTGTTACTACTTCAGCAATTTGATTTTGAGGTTAAGGATAGGAAAAGTTGTGAAAACCAGGTGGCTGATCACCTATCTGGGTTGGATGCTGAAAAGAAAGTGGAACTTGAGCAATACTGATATCTCTATAAATCTATCACTTGGATTTAATAGATATTTGGGTAAAGGAAGGAAGACTACCTCTTCCATAGCTTTTCTTTTTAGCACCTGACAGAGTGAAAATTTGATTCAATAAAATACCGACATCATGTCACAATTGAGGCTTAACTCAACGTACTTGGAAGCTGAAAATAAGCTGCAAGGAGAGATATGTCTTATCGGTGCGGTGGGTGACTAATCGGAGTTCATCCATGGCGAAGGATTTGAGATGCTTTGAGAAGCTGGTGTCTTTCCAGTTCCCACTTTAATTGCCTTTTTAGTTTCAATTTATCTTAGCTTTGTATGTTGTTGGATATGGCTTGTACATATTTATTTTATTTTATTTTAGTTTTAATAAAAGAGACCTACTAGCCTCACCATTTAATTTTTTTTTAAAAAGAAATCAATGATGCGTTCACAGATGAGCAGGTATTAGCCGCAACTCTTGATCTTATTCCTTGGTTTACTAATTTTGCTAACTTTCTTGTTAGTGATTTTATGCCTAAGGGGCTGATATTTCAGCATAAGAAGAGATTCTTGCATGATGTGGGTAAGTATTTTTGGGATGAACCCTATTTGTACAGGGTGTGTGGTGATAATATCATCAGGTGATGCGTCCCCGAAGTTGAGATGTTACCTATTCTAGAAGTCTGTCACTCCTCTCCAATGGGTGGCCATCATGGAGGCGCTCAGACAGCCCATAAGGTACTTCAATGTGGGTACTACTGGCCTACAATTCATTATGATACGATGGATATAGTAAGGAGTTGTGATGTGCGCCAGCGGAAAGGAGACATCTCTCGGCGCCACGAGTTACCCATGACACCTATTCTGGAGGTGGAGCTATTTGATGTGTGGGGAGTTGATTTTATGGATCCATTGTGAGCTCCTATTAGTAGAAGCATATATTGGTAGCAGTAGACTATGTGTCCAAATGTGTTGAGGCAGTTGCTCTACCTGAGAATGATGGAAAAAGTGTTGCTGGCTTTTTGAAAAAGAATATCTTGTTAAGGTTTGGCACACCCAACACTATTATCAGTGAAGATGGTTCCCATTTTTGCAACAAGGTTTCCAGTGCTTTTCTGGCCAAATATGGGGTTAAACAACACAAGGTGGCAACACCTTATCACCCGCAGACCAATGGCCAAGTGGAGGCATCAAATAGGGAAATAAAGGCGATTCTGGCAAAAACAGTGAATGCCAAAAGGACAGATTGGGCATGAAAGTTAGATGATGCTCTATGGGCATATCAGACAGCTTTCAAGACGCCTATTGGTATGTCTATGTATAAATAGTGTTAGGAAAGGCATGTCATTTGCTAGTTGAGCTTGAGCATAAGGCACTCTGGGATTTGAAGAAACTGAACCTTAGTTGGATTTAAAGAAGCTGAACCTTAGTTGGAGTGAAACTGCAAACCTAAGACTGGATCAAATCAATGAGATGGATGAGTTCCATTTGAGAGCATATGAGAGGTCTGCACTGTACAAGAAAAACATGAAGCTGTACCACGATAATCATATTGAGAAAAGAACCTTCACTCTTGGTGACTTGGTGTTACTTTTCAACTCCAGATTTTATCTGTTTCTGGGAAAGTTGAGTTCCAAATGGTCTAGACCTTTTAAGGTAACTCAGGTGTTCCAGTCAGGTACTATTGAGTTGGAGAATGACAAGGGTGAGAGGTTCAAAGCTAATGGTCAGCAAATCAAGGCATATTTGGGTGTTCCTGAAGAAGTGAAAATAGTGGATGAGTGTAAGCTTGATGAAGTCTGAGTAATCATGTAACTTGCGTCGCGCCGCGATGTTCAATTGTGCGCTACTTTGGAGGCAACCCAAGATTGTAATTGTAATAGGTAGTTTCCTTTTTCTCATTTGTCTTTGCTTTTATAGAGTCATCGTGTGTTGATGTGTGCAGGAAGGATTTGGACTAAGAATAGCAGGAACTGTGTACAGACAAATCTTCACGAGCAGCCCCACGGGCCGTGGTGCCTTTCATGGGCAAGTTCACGGCCCGTCATCTGCAATAGCAGCCAAAGGAGGCTACTGGGAATTGCCATAAAATTGTTCACAGAAGGGTTCACGGTCTGTCAAGCTTTGTACGGACCGTTTAGCCTCTCGTGAACCTCAGGTAAGTACTTTGTCCCAAGTCATGTTCACGTACCACTATACGGACTGTGGTGCCCTTCACGGTCCATCCTCCTTAACCCAATATCAATGCAACCCGACCTAACCCGCACATAAAGGGAAATCAAATATAACATTTATAATCGATCCTAAGCTCCAAGGGCCAGTTCTTTTCCCTTCCCTCTCATCTATAATGGTTATTAGCAGTATAAACAAGGGTTTTTCATCTTTAAAACTTCCCAAATTCATCCTAAAGTCAAAACCCTAGTTCTATTTTGCCAAGGAATTCAAGTCAAAGTTCATCTTTTTCTTTTGAGATAAATTTTCCTCTAATTCCATGTAAGTTCTTTTATAACTTGTTATAAGTTTGATCTTGTCTAAAACAAGTTAGATTTACTTTGATTTAGTCGAGTTTAGCATGATTATGTGATGAACTATCTTGGTTGGTATTGAATTGTTTTGGGTTAGTTTGAATTGGGTAAATTTGATGGTTCTTGTGTATGTGTATGAGGAATTTGGGAGAAATTAGTGTTAAATGTTGACATTAGTTTGAAGTTGAGTTCAAAGGGGTTCCAAACATGTATGCCTTAATGAATTGTGTCAATATAACTGTTGAAAGGGAGAGATCACATTCATGTGCATGTAGATGTGTTCATAATTAGGTCGAAATTGTGTTTGATTTAAATGGTGATTGATAAATGTGGTAGATTGGTTGGACTCATATGCTAATAGGTCTCGTAACTTTGTGATGGGGTGAAATTGGGCATAGGTTGTTGTTAGAAGGAAAGACCACTGGAAAAGGGCCAACTGTAAGTCAACGATAGGCTTCACGGACCGTGGGATCAACTACGGGTCGTGAAACCCCTCGTAAACCACACTTGGCAACAGAGGAGTACACTGGGTAGGATCACGACGGTCTTCACGGACCGTGGTTCACTACACAGACCGTGATGCCGTCTGTGCTCCATTCCAGTACATTGTAACACAAAATCAATTCACCAACTTGTGTTCACGGGGTTCTTCATGGACCGTGGTACCCACCACGGCCCGTCTTGGCTCACATACATATAAAAGAAAATAATATATTTTTACTTTCTATACTTTTAGTTCTGTTGTATATTTTTATTTTGTGGCCTTTCCCAATGATAGATTGGGTGACAACATTCTTAAGGCAAGGAATCATGTTGTAATTACACAGGGGAAGTCTGAGTACCCGATAGTGTGTCATTTTACTGTTTTGCGTACTAATGGGTTTTTGTATTTCTCAGGTACTATGGCTCCCCGAAGAAAGAACGCAACCAAACATTCCCCATCTACTGCTTCTCAATCGGAAGGTCATCACACTTTAGAGTCTAGTTGTTCCATGGTTCAGCTCACTACCACCATTGAGGAGCACTCACCTCGAACTATTAGATCCCAGACATCGAGGGTAATCCTCCAAAACACTCCTTCCCAGTCTAAAGAGGAGGGTAGTAGTTCTGAAAGCGTTGAGGAATCTCGTAGCCAGTCTGATAATGGCTATAGAGATAGTTCAGAGTCTGCAAGCGGCTCTCTGAAGGATGCAACCACATCTCCACATGCAGTAGGACCAAAGGCTGCAACTGGAACTCAGACAGAGGTAGGTGCCAAAGAAGAGGATGATGAGGTTACTCTAGATGATACAATGGTCTAATATGTTCACCTCCATGAATTCAACCCAGTGGTGAGACAACTATTGATTGACTGTTTCAGATCTATGTGGACAATGAACAAGTCAGAAGACTTCTTCAAGAATGACATCGTGAATAAGTGAAACGACTTCAAGAATAGACCACTCATGCCTAAGACTAGGGTAGTGATGGCAGACATCCAGGCATTCCCAGATATTTACAGACTAGTCCAACTTCACCAGTTTGAATGGATGAACAATGCTCCTGGGGAATACACCGGCCACTTACCTCAAGAATTCTATGCTGCAACTCTAATGAACATTGTTGCGGAAACTGAAACAATGAAGAGAGCACAGAAGACAGTTGCAGCCACACTAGGTCCTTTGGATACCCTCATTGTTTGGGGAAGGATCGTGAACATCTCTGAGGAAACAATCAATAGGATGTTACATGGCCCAGATTATACAATACCAGCTTCTGTAGGACTATATGAGGGTAAACAACATGCTGTCACAAGTGAGTTGGAGATGGATGATCCTACTTCACGAGAGCACATCATGTGTTGGATTGCAGGTTATATCACCACCATAACGAGAAGCGGTAGTATGGGTATGTGATCCACATGTGTTGATTACAAAGGCGTCCTTGAACTTTTCGGCCAAGGTATGGTCCATAGTTTGAGCATTGTTGCGATGCACATCAAATGATAATACACTTTCTCCATCACTGGCATTATTGGTCGCCTGCCTCATGGCCGGATACCTTGTGAATGTGGGTCGGATCATCACCATAGAAATGCAAGACAGAGTGTTAAATGAGCGAGCAGGTTTGCCATTTCCCTCTCTGATAAAGAAATTTTGTTTGCAGGTCAACATTTCCCCAAATAAGTTGGTAGATAAACCGGTTGAGGCATCCAAGATAACTGCAGCTTCCAAAATCCTAGATATTTTGAATCTTTTGTATGGGAGAAAATCAGGAGTAATGGGACCATTAGCGGTCGTACCATATACACCAACAGTCCTCCAACAGGCTGAAGGCCAAAATGAGTCAGGTGAATCCTCACAACCAGCTTCCGGGGCACCATCATTGTCAGCAGCTTCAACCTCCCAAACTACAGGTATTTATATCGTCCCTCATGACTGGTATGCTTGAAAAGTTGGTTGCAGATCAACAACAGACCAAGACTTTGGGGGACCAAATTGTCCACCGGATGCCCCAGCTCATAGAGCGCAATGTGTTAGCTGCAGAGAAGCGCATAAATGATGAAATAGAGAAGGAGCTTGCTGTTTTAAAAAACAAGATAGCTGGCTTGGAGGCTTATGTCCAAGCGCAGTTGCAGGCTGCCGATTAAAGATATACTGAAGAGTTCAAGAAGAAGTTGACCGAGATGTGTGCTGAAGTTGCTAAACTGGCTGAAAAGCTAGTGCAGGTGCCCAATCCAGTCATGTTAGACTCCTTGATGAAATTGTTCAATGATCCGCCTATTCCTCAACCACTTGACGATTTCTAGGGAGAACTACCCAAGAGTAAGTCTGGCAAGAGAAAACGCAAAGCCAAAGAGTCTGATGAGGAGCTGCCTGCTGAACTATCTAAAGAGGAAAGACAAAAACACAAGAAAGCCCACAAGGCATCACGGAAGAAGGCAAGAGAAGATGAAGCACATGCACAACAACAATGAGTTGCGGTGTTAGCTGGCGCTTCTGGTAGCGTAGTACATATCCTGATTAGTGATAGCTAGCCTAATCCAGCGCTGGCTTTTGGGACTGCACTCGTTGATAAAGGTGTTGATGTTGTTTCGTCTATCGGCGCCTAGAGCACCGTAGGTATGACCCATCCTCATAACCCTGATTTGTTTTTCTTCATTGACTTTGAGGGAAAAGTCTTTTTTTTGGGAAGGGAGTGGTGAGCAACCTGCCATTTACAATGAATGGAGGTTGACTCCGTGTTTTTCTGATAATTGCGATTGTTGTATGTATGTTTTTTTGAGGAAAAAGTGAAGTTTTTGTTTGTTGGGCTGTGCAGCAGCAAGTCTGTTGGTAATGATGACCTTGTTCTTAAATCTGACTGTTAGGATCTTTAGATGACATCATAGGTAGTCGTGTGTTGAACATTTCTAATCTGGAAATAAATTGGTAAACCAAGAAACTGGAGAATGTAGTCCTGTGTTATGTGTGTGTGAGGTTTGCTTGAAGTCTAACGCTAGCAGCAGAAACTAGAACTTGCCAGAGTATTCTTGCTTAAATTTGAGGATAACCGGTTAGGAAAAGATCAGTAGGACATTTTTCCTAAGCCATTAAAAAGCAAAAAATAAAGCAACCAAATAAAAAGCTTATCACTTGAACCCGATTATAGCCTGAAAATCAGTTTTGTTCTTACCCATTAAATATCATATCCTTGGGTCTCTGAAGATACGATGTAAACTCAGGCCAAAAGCCTAAGTTGAAGGTGATTGCAACTCGAGCAGAAATAAGAAGTAAAAAAGAAGGTTCAACTAGTTAGCTGAATACATGAAAAAAGAGAAAAGAAAAGAAAAAGAAAATAATGGATGCTGGGATGTATTGAAATGAACAAAAAGAGGGAATCGCTCAGAAAGAGTTGTGTGCAAATGATACTTTGTAGAACCAAGGGACTAGTCACTCACAAACCCAAATATCCATTCTCTAGCCTGAGCCTATGTTACAAGCTGATAAAGTCCTACAATGATCCTATTCCGGGTGTTTGAAAGATAGAGTGTAGAAAGCAAGGGCAAGCCTATGGTCTTTATTTGTTAGTGTTAGAAGTTCTATGAGAATGCGAGCGTAGAACTTAGTCCCAAGTCCCAATTATCATGAGTGAGGGATTTCTTTGGTGTAAAGACATAGTGATTGCATTTCATAGTAGATTGTGTTAGATGATAGTACACAAGCATAAGCATGGTCGACTGTGAGTAATGGGATGTCATATATTGATCCTTGCATGTTAGACTGATGGTTTTGGATACAATTTGTGATTGAGATGGGTGCTGCATAGTTCCAAAAGTGTTTGAATGTTTAAGGACTGAATGTATTATTTTTCTCATCACTTGAGGACAAGTTATGGTTCTAAGTTAAGGGTGTTGATGTGCCGCAAAATCTTGGCACATTTGACGCTTTAAAACTAAGGATTAATACTAGAATCGAGTGTATTTATGTGGATATGATGTGTTTGGTAATGTTTGTAGAGGTAAAGCAGGTGGATGTGAAAGAAGAGAGAAAAGAATAAAATACCGAATAATTGAGGAAAGTAAAGACCACAGATGGCCTCACGGACCGTGGTCTTCACTATGGATCGTGAAGGACCTTTCTAGTGAGAAGGTATAGAGAAGGAAAACTTTGGCAACATAAAGTGAAGACCACAGACGACCTTACGGGCCATGGTAGTTACAACGATCCGTGAAGGTGATCGTAGAGTTGAACCAGTGCCTAGGCCTCGAGGAGCTAAAATGGGAAGTGACCAAGTAAAGATCACGGACACCCAGACGGATCATGGTCCTTATGACGGTCCGTGGTACCTATCCAGTGTGTTAGCCTTGAAGATCCAAGTTTCAGAGGTGCCAAATAAAGACCACGAAGGGCTTCACGGACCGTAAGCCCTTGACGAATCGTCAGAGTATCCGTGAAGTGACTGACAGTTTAGTCCTACTTTGAGTAGGAATCTTTTTTTAAACACTGTATTTGAATTAATTAGGTCATTTTTAGTTTTAATTTCGTCTTATCTAGTACGAAGAACCAATTTTCAAATATTCTTAGCTTTAATTTGGAACGATTGACATTGATCAATTTTGAAGTTGGATTTCCGGTTTTTGAAACATCAAAGTGCTTTTGATTTTTCTTATTTTTGTAAGTACTTTCTTATCATGTTTTCATTATCTAATTTTGTATGTTTATGTGAATCATGAGTGGATATATACCACAACTGGGATTGTGGGATCTATGCCGTAAATCTAAGTATAATTTCGTAAGATGAGTGGAAGGTGATTTACATCTGCAAATTATAATTTAGCTTTCGTTATTCATGTATTCTAATAAGTGCACGCATTAGAGTTAGCCTGTATCTGTCATTTATTTGAGAGAAAAATGATAGTTGGGAAAAAGCTCAATTAACCTGAAGAAATATAGTCAAAGTTCGAGTTTGAGAGAAAAGAACTTTAACACTATCGTAAGCGAGGGTAAAACTTGTTAGCACTCTAGAACCGAGAGGTCTTGAGTGAAATTTATCTAATTAGACTGAGAAGTGTTAGATATATCTAACTCGCCTATGTTTTGCAGAGATGAATTGCCTGAAACTTATTTACGGAAAAACACTAGATGAAATGTTATAGTGAACACAATCCTAGTTTCATTTAATTATCAAAACAACTTTAGAATTAATACTCTATTAATTGTTATCTGGATTTTGCTTACCAATCTTAGTTACTAGGACTTTACAACTAAACCCAATTTACATTCCGTAATAGTTCTCTTTAGGAAATAATAACAACATTTGGATAAATGCGACAGTGAAATCATTTATGTAAATAAATTCTCTGTGGAATCGACCTCAACTCACGTTGAGTTCTATAAATTGACCTTGACCGTTTATACTTCTTAATTGAGGTGTAAATTTAGACGTATCATTACCCCAGTCCCAACCCGAGCCAAGAAACCCGACGAACTTTCTAGCTTAATTTCCAACCCTATCTTCTCTAGAATCAAATGATTTCCTCCAATTTCTCCTAGATTCATAAACAAAACACCATTCCAATGAAAACTGACACAAAATTTTATCAAGAACCACACTCATTCCCAAGTTCCTCACCTCAAGAACTCAACAAGACTCTATTGTTAAAGAATGGAACAAAATCCTCAAAAACTCCACATGAATTCAATAATTTGACTTCAAGAACAAATTCATCGAAAAGTTTTACATGATTGGCATGATGGCAAACAAACCCAACACTATGAAAGCTTACATACCTCGAAAGAAACAAAGTTCTTGGAGAACATGCTCAAAACTTGATGAATGTTTGAAACTTTCTTATTTTTCTTGTTTTCAACTTTGCCCTAATCTTCTAAATGCTTTTTGAATGTTTAAGATTGACTTTTTCTGGTTAGACCCCTAAACTTGGGTGGTTAAAATGTGTTAGGATAGTGGGGTATGGAAAAGACCAAAATACTCCTACTTAAAACGGATGAAAAATTCCTAAATTAGAGAGATTACACTCAAATGATCATACATCCTTCATCCGAACTCGGAATTTAGTAAACTTGGCAGCGTTGGAAAGAGGACTCGAAGACCTTCTATTCGGTACCTCATGGGCCACCTAACTTATTATGTGCTGAAAGTTATGGTTGTGTGAAGATGACCAAAGAATAATCTCATAGAAAATTCAATTGGAAGGAAAGTTTCCAACTCAAATTTATGCTATGGAATTTTAGCGACCTTAACATCTAAGAAAATTTTGAATCACTCGGCACAGATATTATTCACCATAAAGAATAACTCGAGTCTTAACTTAGAAATATTTGGGATGTTACAATATCTCCCCCTTGGTATCATTCTTCCTCGAATGAAGGTTGGATTAAGAATGGAAAGGGGTTACTCTTAATATATTCAGGCCTAACTCAAAATAACAAGGTACTTAACATAAGGTTATTATCCTGATCTAAATAAAAAATTTGGGTTCTATACCTCTGTAGGAAATCTCATCCCAAGAACACTACTCCTTACCACTACATCCAACCAACCTTGGGCTCATATCAAGAAACACCTAATTCCTCATTCATTTTTCCACATGTTAACAACACCGCTTTCAAGCCTAGTAATACAACCCCTTCACGAACTCCTACTAACCAATCCTTCTAAGAATTTCTCATTCTCTCATCATCTTTACCAGCTGACTAAAATTTCACGTATTTCTACCCGAAACCAACTAATGGCTCTCATTTAACTATTACTCATAGTAAAACTTCATTCTTTTCCTCCTCCACATTTGAACCTTAGATGGGATAATAACATCATCACTACCACAATAAGAACATTGAACTTCTCCTTCTAGCATCACTCAACTACTAAAAGAATCATTGAAAAACTCAAGGGCAAAAGATCCAAAACACGATTCATTTGACAATTCTGATATAAAAATATGCATTACATAACATTATGTTGCTATACATCGAGAGAAATCATGAATCTACAAGACTGAGCATATAATGAGACATGAATTCTTATATGAATAGGTTCATAAAATGAGGCTGATATCCATAACTTTATGGATTAAGCTCAAGGTTAATGGGCTAAAGTCTTTACCCCTTATTCTGAAAACTGAGCATAGATGTGAAACTCTCAGAAGTGTATGAACATAGGTCATAGACACAATTGTGATATAAGAAACATTATCATGATGTTGTAATGACTGAACTCTAAGGAATACGCTAGAGTATGAATGGATTGATGTACCTCCTTAACTCTTTCTGAAGACATACCTATCTCATTCACAACACTTGACTTGATTCCTCATCTTATCATCTCCCCTTTTGTTTTGAAGCTGATACTTGAAAACTATGGACCTATTACTCGGGAAAGGCTTATCTCATGCCTAGAGAACTCTCCATAAGCAGGTACTAAGACTCCTTCTAAGACCTCCTTCTAAGATGCTTCTATTAACCTCTTTTCATTTGCTTATAAGGCCATCTCATCTAACTCTTTAAGGGAAAAATAATGCTTATTTCAGCCTATTCCGCATTGACAGCTCAATAAGCTATCTAGGCACACATGAAAAAATCATTAACTTAGTTGTAACATCATCAAATTACATACCATATTGGTACACCTCTTAATGCTCTTGTTACTCTTATGACTTAGCCACACTTCACTACCCTTATCTAAAAGTTAGGATCTCTCACTAGTACTACTCATATTCATTGCAACTAATATCTCAATTCCTCACCTACTCTATGTCAAGTCTACCAGATCAGATCTCAAGACTAACAACATCACCCTCATGATGCCATTCTTTTGATCATAATGCTCATTTCAAATTCAAGCTTAATGTTTATTATTAAGCTCAGGTATCAATATGATTGCTCGCTTACTATAGTAACTTAATAAACACTCACCCACTAAAACTTCATGACAAGTAATCAATTTTTATCTCTTAGTCTTCATACTTACAGATTACTATCACATTCCACTTTACAACTTAAGTACTATTTACTCATTCATTATACATCATTGCCTAATTAGTTCTATAACACTTTGAATATTATGGGCTCTCACTTAAAAATCATAAGTCTAACTTAGATCTATCACCTCAAGAATACTCCTTCTCTTCTATTCAACACCTACACTTGGTCGTTACCAACACAATGACAACTCATCATAAACTTTTTTATAGTTAGATACACTCTAACTCATCCTAACTCGTAACTATTCCTCTACCTCATATCATGACTTCTAAACAAGATTCTTAATCCTTAGTCTACTCATAAAGGAAAATTCAGCATTAATAACTTACTGGGTGCATGACTATAATAACATAGCTTACCTCATCACTATCTCTCTTTCTTAGATAACTTAACCTCTGCATGCATTCTTCTAATTTAAGGGCACTTTCACTACTACTGCTTATAATCTTATAACTCATACTACCTTTTCGAGTAAAAATACTACCCAAGCTCTAAAACACACTTCCTCATAAAGATCTCAGTTGAAACAAGGTTTATAGAAGAGACTACATCTCACTTTTAGCTTGAACATAAGATTCATATGAATATGAGTGCATTTTTTTGAAGCTCAACACTTAACTCACTCACAGGCTTCTCTCAAGCCACTTCTGTAGTCTTATGACTTCCTCAAGACTTTTGCTGAGAGCAACTCATCGATAAAGAACTAACTTTGCTTTTAGACCACCTCTAGTGTAAGGGGTAGTCGAATGAATCTGAGAAACGCACGAGTATGAATAAGCTCCGTACAACATAGTTCTATTGCATGATTTAGAGTATGAAAGAAGGGATACTTTTCTTAAATGTGGGGCCCTCACAATCGTAACAAGATCCTACTGACATGGCTTCATAGATACCCTAGGACACTTGAACTCTGTGCTTTGATACAAAGTTTGTCACAACCCGAGTCTATACCCTAGATGTGGCAGGCACTCGAGAACCATTGTTGGTCCCCAAGCGAACCCTCATTCTAGATGACTAAAAATGAAAGACTAAGTCAAACATACATAAGCTTAAAACTGAATTAAATTCCTTAAATTCAAATGCTCTACTTTAAAAACTCTGAACATTACTCAACAGATAAACTCATAGTTTGTAAAACAACTCAAAAGAAGGTAAATACTGGAAAACTACTCAACTCTGTCTATCGATGAAGCCTCTACTATTATAAATGGATATCACGACAAGACCCACGACATGTCCAAATTTCTAACTATAAGTTAAAGGTGAAGTACTCCGAAATATAAGAAGGCTCTCCAAAGCTCATTGGAATTTCATCTTATCTCAATGTTGATGATCCTGAGTACCTGTATCTATATCATAAAATGATAAAGGTGGAATGTGTCACGACCCAAAGTAGCCCTTAGGTGTAACATGGCGTATAGGACCCCAAGAGGCCCCATACAATCCACTTAGCTTTCATAACATAAGAAATAGAAATCAAGAGATTTAAAAGACAGTTCCAATCTATCAAAGTTTATAAAGCAAAGCGGAAATTCTAACATCGTCTCAATAGCCATCTTGTACATAAGAATGAGTTTGGTCCTAGCACATACATCATGACCAAAAATGAAATTAAGGAAGAACTAAAGACAATGAAGATCTGGTCCTCGAAGCATGAGGACTCACCAAAGCTTGGAATCTCGTCAATGAACTCTAGCCACGAAATTGGGAACCCTAACTGTCGGACCCTATATTTGGGGAAATGTAGGAAAAAGTATGTGTTAGTACAAAATATGTACCAAGTATGATAGCCATGCATAAAAAATTTGAAAACGTACTTAAAAGAGATACCTTCATGAAATGCAATGACCAAGCTAAAACATGAGAAAAGAGGGTTAAAAAACATGAGTCATAAAAATGGTTAATTCACATAATCATCATCTTAAACACGTGTGAGATACTTCGTTGAAGTAAAATTAGTTCATCATAACTTTCTTCTGGGAAGTAGCTTTAACTGACATATAAGACCATGAGAGCTATCATCATGGAATCCGGTGTCTCCTATACCGAAAAGAGTTGTCCTACTTGCCATAGTAAGGACCATGAACTTCAAGCTTATGTGGATCCACTAGCTAATGTCTATCTAGATAATTCTCTGTTGGCACATAGTTTATGGGACATGGGTAATCACCATTTGTCCACTCATTACTAACCTTAACTTCCACAAAATATTTCTTATTCATATTCATCTTAACTTTTAAAGGAACGTGGGTAATCGCCTCTTGTCCTTACATCATGTGACATGGGTAATCACCTCTGTTATTCAATTATATAGCATGGGTAATCGCCTCTTGACTCAAAATTAGAATACCTCCTTAACATTGGTTCATTTTAGGTGAAAAATCCATTCAATCCTAAGAACCCTTATCATGTGAGAAAACCTTTCACAATTCATGCTTACATGTGTATATAAGAAATCCTTTCAACAACACAACAATAGCAACATTATTGATACTTCACTCTCAAAGAATCCTTAAAACATTTACATAAATTTCATGAGAACATGCTTGATTTCATAAACTTCTCTTTCATAATCCAAAACCCACATTATATAATCATAACTTGGAAAACATGAGGATTACATGGGTTCATGGGGGATCATCATAAAAATATGATATTAACTCAATTCATGCATAAAAGATACCATAATTAAATCAATTAGATCAATAATTAAAGGAACCCATAACATAGAAGAAAAACCTAACTCAATTGAGGAATTCTAACATTGAAAATTGGAGAAGTTGTGGACTCCATGGATGAAAGGCTTCCATGGATGAAAACTATCATATCTCAATGCCAATTGCTTAACTTCAATGTAGGAATTGGATACATGACTTGGAACCCTAGGTTGAACCCTTCTTCTTCAAGCTTTTCTAGACAGAGAAATATTTTGAGAGGACAGTTTCTTCTCTTTCGTAATTTGAGAGAAATATTTGAATGGGTTGATTTTGGGATTAAAATCACTTATATAGGGGTTCTAGGTAAGGGAAAAATGATGTAGTATCAAGATAAAATAATTGAGAAAACACCTAACTGACCCTGACTTACAGCTGACGCGAGGCCCCAGATAGAGGGCTTTACGAGCCGTCTAGAGGTCCACGAGTCATCTGGGCAGTCGTGGTCCCTAGACCAGTGGCTAGGAAAGTCCTCATCCTCCACACGCCCACCTTCAAGGGCCGTCTAGCTCTTCACAACCCGTTTAGTGGCTCGTGTGAGGAGGCTGGCCTTGAGATGGGTTCTGCCTCCCCTTCATGACCACCACTACGGAGCGTGAGGCTCTCCATGATTCGTCTAAGGGATTGTGAGAGGGGATCCCCCTTTTGGCCAAGCAGTGAAAGGTGGCCACGAGCTGTGATGCCCTTTACGGCCCGTGAAAGGCTCCATGAAGGGTGCCATGGCTCAATTATGGGCTGGTGACCTTCCACCTGGCTCCTTTAATAGACTTCTAAATTCCCAGGTGTTATAGAATGACATCATTACATTGAATTTATGCGCATGTAAAGGGAACTCTGAACATATATATAAGCTTGAACTAATAAAAAGAAAGACATACTCACTTCGTCTCAACTCAACCCAACTCAAATCAACTCAAGAATACTTAACTCAATATGAAAGCAATGATAATAAGATGCAATATATAAAACTTTGTAAACAGTAAACAAGAACTCAAAATGTATAAAAATAAAATAATAAACCATTTACTCTTATTTGGGAGATTCTCTAGTTGACAACTATCACTGTGAGCTACATAATGATACAACGTCTCGCCCACGCTGCCAGAATTATCCTATACCTTGTCGGAGTATAGGACATCCTCAACTAAGTGGACCCTCTAAGTTTTGCCCAAAAGCACGTAGGATTCATCTGAAAAGTATGATCGTGTACCCATGTTGGCATACATGGTTTATGAGGAATGTGAGTTGTCTAAAATCATCTCCATATCAGTGCTCAATACTACTCCCAATAATATATACCTCATGCTCATATGTTTAAAAACATAACTCTTCCTCTGGTTTGAGATAATTGCTCAAACTACCCTCTAAAAAGATATCTTTGAACTCATAAGCTCTTTCTAGAAATCAAAGTTGTTCTTTTCTCAATGTATATATGATACATTTGGGAATACTTAGTTCCATTATACTCAAATCAATTCATTTTTGAAGTCTCTTTCTAAAGACTCATCTTTTACTTCCTCAAAACTCAGTTTTAAAACTCATAATTGGTTTGCACAGACTTCTAAAAACATGTAACTCAAAATGGGGTTCATGTTAAAATATATACATGAACAAAAAAACTCAATTACCTCATATAAGTCAATACCCAAAACTCAAGAACTCAAGGACTCAAGAATTTAGAACTCAGAACTCAACGATACTACTCCTCTCAAGAAAACTCCATTCATAGAGTTCATGCGGAATTATGGACATGAATGACTCGACTCGACTCAAGGATCTCAATGACAATATAGAACTCATGAGTACAACTCTTCTCATTTTCGTACTTACTTCCACAAGACTTAGTTCAAAACTGTAGTTGATTTCAAAGAATTCTCAATTTGACTCAAATGACCCTCTTGAACTTTCCTCTTAGTTTCACTTCAATTAAAATGTAATTTAAGATATATAATTAAGATATGTATAGGATATCTCATGATTAATGGAGTTTTAGATAGTTAAAATAAATAAAATAGAAAAGACACGATTTAAAATAACTCAGACGGAAAGAAAGACAAAAGAGAAATGGGGACTGGCCACCCTGATGCATTTCTGGCGTACGGCGTCAGCCCCTAAACTCCTGAAGGTCATTCCTGGCGCACTGCAGGCGTGCTTCCCCATACCCTCTGGTGCTATGGGGGCGTGATGCCCCAGCCCCTCTGGCGCTATGGGGGCGCATTTCCCCAGCCCAAGCCGAGAAACCCGAGTGAACTTTCTAACTTAATTTCCAGCCCTATCTGCTCTAGAATTGAATAATTTCCTCCAAATTCTCCTATATTCATAAACCAAACACAATTCTAATGAAAAACTACACAAGACTTTACCAAGAAACACACTCATTCGCAAGTCCCTCACCTCAAGAACTCACAAGACTCCATTGTTAAAGAATGAAGCAAAAACCTCAGAAACTCCTCAAGAATTCAATAATTCGACTTCAAGAACGAATTCATGGAAAATGTTTACATGATTGGTGTGAGGTCAAAAAAACCCAATACTATGAAAGCTTACATACCTTGAAAGAAACAAAGTCCTTGGTGAAAATCCTTGAAACTCGATGAATGCTTGAAACTTTATTCTTTTTCTCCTCTTCAACTTTGCCCTAATCTTCTAAAGGCTTTTGGAATATTTAGGATTGACTTAGTCTTATCAGGCCCCTTAACTTGGGTGGTTAAAACCTGTTAGGATAGTGAGGTAAGGAAAAGACCAAATACCCCTCCTTAAAATGGATGGGAAATTCCTAAATTAGAGAGGCTTCACTCAAACTAGGCATAACTCCTTTACCCTAATTTGGAATTTAGAAAACTAGGCGGCGTTGGAAAGAGGGCTCGAAGACCTTTGATTTGATACCTCATAGGCCACCTAACTCTTTCTCTGCTGAAAGTTATGGTCGTTTGAGGTTGACCAAAGAATAATCTCATAGAGAAATTAAATTGGAAGGAAAGTTTCCAACTCAACTTTATGCTATGGAATTTTAGTGACCTTAACATCTAAGAAAATTTTAAATCACTCGGCACAAATCTTATTCACCATAAAGAATGACTCGAGTCTTTACTTAGAAATATTTGGCATGTTATAGAAAGAATCTCCCTGAGAATGCCTCCTTTAAATCCTTCCAACAGATGAGAGAATCATTTAGCAACTGAGCCAACGATCTTGTGGCTTCCCCCGTTAAAGAAAATGGGAATAATCTTAGCCGAATAGAATCTTGTGAGATGTTCTTGAAGACGAATTACCCACATATATCCATAATGTTTTGAAGGTGTTTATGGATACTCATGAGCTAAACCCTAAAAATTCCTCTCATTTGTAGCAATTGTAGCATTGTTCCGGTTACATAGAACATTGATCTCCCTGTTGTGGCAGGTAACCTGATAGCTCATTTGTCTCAATGACATTCATGTGCATGTCATTTAAGTAACCCATTTAATCATTGCTCTCCCTGTTGTGGGATGTAACCAGGTAAACTCTTCTTACTGAAATTGAATATGAGATTAGTGTTTTAAGGAGCAAGACTAAAGGAGCGAAGCTCTTCTCGGCAAAATTATTGCTTTCACTTTGGGTGAATTGAGTTAAAATGGGTTTACACCACTAGTTCAACTGAGATTTCTCTAGTAAACACTTGATTTCATCTTTTTAATTTCTCTAGTTTATTCTCTTCGTGTTTCGGTGAATATTTATTCTTTATTTTCCAGCTTCATATATTTGTGTTCTAGCGAGATTTCTCCTTTTTTTGTTTTCTTTGTATTTTTAAGAATGCATGACTATGCTTGACGCCATGGAAGTAGAAGCTGTTGAAACACCTTTAAGGTTAGCTTAAAAGGGTTTCGCTTTGCCCAAATCATTGATGTGTTCCTTTTTCCCCAAATAGTAGGTTTCCATTTCAATGCCCAAAATAGAGATTTGCTACTGTTTTAATTTATTTTTTCCATTTTATTTCTTGTTATGTAAATCTTTGTGTAAATGAATTTGATTTTTAATGAGTTGAATATGAAATTATTGCTATCAAATGCGAGCTTTGTTCCAGTAGATATTATTTCTCGTGTCTTTTAATTTGGGTTTCTACATTTAAGTTCCGAAGTGGTGATAGATAAGGTCCCTTTGTAAAGTCACTGATGAAATTATACTAGGTAAGTTGATGCTGGTTGTGGTAGTTTCAAAAGATTCTAAGAAAAATGTAAATTTATTTATTTGAAATTTAGTTATATGTTGTAAATTTTCTGTCTTTTATTTATGAGGTACACATGTTTCTTACATGATATTAATATTTTAATGGTTAGGGACATAGATATCAAATTGAGTTCATAAAGCATAGTGTCGTTTCAAGTTATCTATGAAAATTTTAGTTTGATTAGAGAATGAGAGTGGAAGGTGGATGGGCGTGTTTTCTTAGTTATGGAATGCACTTCTAAATGACCATTGATTTTTCCAATGTAGGCTGTTGGTTTGATTTGGCCTACTAGCAAATCGATGAGTTCATCAATCATTAATCATAGCTAGTAGATCCACAAATAGCATATGAATGAATGTTACGGAGACTACCTTGACAAGTAGGATCCAATTTATGATGTGAGGGTTACACGGGATTCCATGTTATAGCTTGCATATTCTTAGCGTCGGTTAACGGTAAATACCACACAAAAATGAACTATGTTACCTTAAAAGGTTTTATGAAAGCTTTCATTATGTTTAAGGATATATTGATCTTGTTTATAACTTACGATTCTTTAAAGGTTTTTACTCATGTTTTAGCTTGGTCATGCATATCATGTTTAAATCCTCACACGGTCATGTTTAAGTCTTTTTATGCATTTCCCCATACATAGTGCACTCCATGTACTAATGTATACTTGTACCTATATTGTTTTATAATATAGGGTCTGATGCTTCACCTTCTGTTTGTGGATAGCTTGGATTGCTACTTTACTATTAGATTGGTAAGTCCTCACACTTCGAGGGCAAGGCCATGAAGACTCTTATTGATTTTCTTGCTTTTCTTTGAGACTTTGTATGTGGTGTATGGTTTACGTCTCAACCACTCTTGTGTGTGTTTAGAATGTCTTGTCAAGACATAGTTATGATATTTGTTTCATGTTTTATGATATAAAATGATTTTATATATTCTCTCTATTGTGCCTTAAGTATGTCAAATGGCTTGTGTAGGGCCTTTCGGGGTCTTATACACCATATCACATCTAGGGTATACTTTGGATCGTGATAGGCTCACCCATGAATTTAGGACTGAGACCTTAAGTTGAAATCCCTAAGTCCTAGAACTACATCTTAACGTAAGTTTTAATGGGTCACCTGTCCAATCAGGACAAACTCCTTAGTGCTTTGGAAATTAGCTTATAGGATCCACATCAAGTTCCATGACCCTACTCTCAACTTAGGAAAACCTGTAACCCCCTTACCCATACTTCCCCTCACCCCCGGCCTCAACCAAAGATATGACCGTAGTCTAGCATTATTCCCTAGATCCACTAGGGAGATGTAAGCTAAAAAAGATGTAAAGGAAACATGAATCTACTAAACTACTAAACCAAGAAGAGAGTCTAGGACCAGTTAACGATACCAAACATTGAAGAAAAGATAATAATAGTATAATAGATGAATAAAAGTAACCAGCTCTAGAAATAACAAGAATTATGCAATATATGACTCGATGGATGAAAAAATAGAGAGTCACATAGAGCAAAATTAACAAAAGATATACAATAATATATATACTAACATAAAATATCACCAATTATACATGAAACATATATCGAAAAACTAGATCTTAAGAATATACAACAATGGAAAGATCTGTAAACCAAAAACTAAAGGTAACCTGAAGCAAATTTGGAAAATAATTTCGTAACATAGAACCTAGAACTTGAAGAGGAGAGTGTATGAACTTCAATGGAGAAAAAAATTATAATTCCGGCCGGAATTATTCCTTTTTCTCTATTGAAGTGCATACGATTTCCTCCATAAGTTTCAAGTTCTATCTTACCAAATTATTTTCCAAATTTGCTTTAGGTTACCTTTAGTTTTTGGTTTTCAGATCTTTCCATTACTGTATATTTTAAGATCTAGTTTTTTATATATGTTTCATGTATAATTGTTGATATGTTATGCTAGTATACTATTGTATATCTCTATCTCTTGTTCACTTTGCTCTATGTAACTCTCTGTTTCTTCATCAATAGAGTCATCTATTAGATAATTCTTATGGTTTCTAGAGTTGGTTACTTTTGTTCATCCATTATATTATTATTATTTTTTATTTAATTTTTGGTATCATTAATTGGTCCTAGACTCTATGCTTTATTCATTAGTTTAGTAGATTCATGTTTCATTTGGACCTTTTAGCTTATATCTCCCAGTGGCTCTGGGGAATGATGTTGTACTTTCCCTAGAGATTTACAACTCTTACTATTTATTTTGACTCTAGTTTTAGGAAATACATTTTTTCCATTTAAGTTATATCATCTAATTTCCTTCAATAAATTACCCTACTGTAAAAGTATGTCACTTTTAGTTAGATTTTTATAACTTTCTTGGATTTGCTAACAATTATCATTGTTAGGCCTCAAATCATTAGATGGATAAGAGTTAAATCCTTGTGTTTAGTTCTTTTTTACTGTAATGACTTGTTTCCGCCGTTATAGAAAAGCCAATGGGGAAAGAATTTGGGCTAGAAAACTTTTGAGTAGTGACTTGAAAAATTGTAGCCTAGTCCAAATTTAGACGAAATCTAAGTCTGGTGAGGTATAGAGAAATTTGATAATGAATGAGGGATTTAGCTATGAATGTGATCACATGAGTGGATAGCTAAGATGTTAAGGAACCCGTACGACTTTACGGAATCAAATTCGGGCATGTAGAACTCCCGAAATTGATCTTGGCGTGAAAGGGTAGTTTATGAACGTCAAGGGTTGAAGGTGTATTGTGAAATGGGAGCTTGGAACTCAAATTTCGAGCTTGTGTCTCCGTGTAAGCTACCAGGGCGGGAATAATCCCAACAAGGCAGAGCCGTTGTGGCGGGTTGGGTCCCAGTACGAAGGGACAGTCGCGACTTAAGTCGGGGATAAACCCCAAAATTGTTATTTTCCAGAAAACTTCATTCTGAAGAGCTGGGAGAATACCCAGGGCGATTTCTTGACAGTTTTCCATGAATTTTAGATCTAAAGATAAGGATTTTACTCCCCTAATCCATTTTTCGATCCATAGAACTTAGATTCTTGGTAATTACCATTAGGGGAGGGTTTTAGCATAAAGTTGATGGTGGAAAAAAGCCCTAGCTGCACATTAGTATCATGGGTTTAGTCTTGGGTTGTTAGGCTTGTTATAATCTGGGTAAATTAGACCTTAATTATTGATCATTGCATTAAATTACTTGTTGTAGACCAAGAACAAGCGAAAAGAATCTGGAAAGGGAAGGCTCAAGTGTCTTAGGAGGATTCAAGCTTGGTTTCAAGGTAGGTGATGGTTTTATTTCCTGTTTGTGTGATATATGCCAGTTGATTGTTGCATTGTATGCATGAATGTATGTGAATAGGGATATGTGAATCGAACCTAATGAAATGATTATGTGTGAATAATACATGCCATTAACCCATTACTTGATTATATGATTTGAGTATTGTTTATTATGGGTGTGATTGTGATTGTGGTTGTGTTGATTGGACTGGGTGTCACGTTCTAACACATACATTAGATTAGGTGTCACATTTCAACACATATATTGGACCGAGTGTCATGTTCCGACACATATTGGACAGTGTGTAACATTCTGACACATATATTAGATCGGGTGTTACGTTCCAACACACTAACAGCTTGGGTATGGGTTCCATGAGAGGACCATTTGTGATAATTGTGTTATATTGAATTATAACTAAAGTTGGGAATCTGTATGTTGATCCTAAAATGATAACTGAACTGTATTTTGTATATGTGTGCTTACCATGTTGTAATTGTTCGTTGTATATTGTGTTTATAGGAGTAGTTGTGTGATCCTACCAGTACACTGTGTTTGTGTACTAATACTACACTTTCTCATTCTTTGTTGAGTACAGGGCATCTTCCGGCAGCTACAGACAGACCTCAGTTAGGAGATCACTAATCGAGTTGGGATTCAAGGGTGAGCTAATTCTTCCAGGCAGGCCATGGGTCCTCTATTGTTTAGTCCATTCCTTTCAGACTCAAACTTTATTATTAGATTATTTGTGTTAGTTTTGGGGTTGCACCCCTGTTCTTAGACTTGTCGTTAGTAGCGTTTTGGTACATTGACTTTCAGGTTCTAGGGGTTGTTTTCCCCAAATATTTGGTAGTTGTTTTGTTAAACTTTGGATTTTATGGGAACTCCATATTTCTTTAGACATTTAAACTTGCTTCTGTATCTTTAAATGTTCTAGTTTTCATTAAGTTGTGTTGTTGGGTTGTATTAATGGTTCTCCCACCAGAAGGTTTGTGTGGGTGTCAATCACGGTGGTCTAGGTCGTGACAAAGTTGGTATCAGAGCCCTAGGATCGTTTATCTCATTGTACCAAAATGAGTCTAGTAGGTTCTTGCGGAACGGTATGGAGACGTCTGTACTTTCTTCAAGAGGTTACAGGACTTTAGAAAATCTCTGTCATTTTCTTCCTTTGTGCTATGACTTGATTCTAATTGGTATTTGGTGATCAAAATTGGTATATAATTTCTCTTTCACTCTTTTGTCCACATATGGTTAACACATGATTCAACTGTGTCAGGACCATATCTCCCATCAATGAGCTAACTGAGGAGCCCGCAGAAAAAGGTTGCCGTCGAGGCAGGGGTAAAGGTCAAGGAAGGGTAGCACTCGTTAGGAGTGGAGCCTTCAGTGAAAATGATCCTAGGGAAGAGGCCCCTCCTGCGCCCCAAGAAAGGTGTACAAGAGAATGTGGAAATCAAAATTAAGGAGGATGTTGGACTAGAAGAGAAGGTACAGGATGAGACAACAAGTATTCATCCATTGGACCCAATGTTAGCCCAGCAGATCATGTCTCATCTGAAGGGGTTGGTCGGTCCAGGAATCCTTCCAACAGTGCAAACTACTCAACCTCCCTGTTACTGCTACTATCCCTAGGGTATATGGAGCATTAGGCATTGATGCCTTTTCCGTCCCTTTTTGGGTCTCGTGATGACTGGTAATGAGCATGAGATGTTGACTAAGTTTCTGAAGTTAAAGTCGCCTGTGTTCCATGGTTCTAAGTGTGAGGACGCCTATGAGTTTATTTTGGATTGTTATGGGAGGCTTCAAAAGTTGGGTATTGTTCATCAGCATGGAGTAGAGTTTGTGACCTTCCAGCTTCAGGGTGAGGCTAAGCTGTGGTGGAGAGCTTATGTGGAATGCAGATCACTAGTCTTACCCCCACTCACTTGGACGCAGTTCCACACTCTGTTTCTGGAAAAGTATGTGCCCCGTACTTTGAGGGATCACAAGAAGGATGAGTTCATGGCTTTGGAGCAGGGTGGTGTGTCTGTACCTTCTTATGAGTCTAAGTTCCATGCTTTGTCTAGATATGCTACACAATTGGTAACTGCGGAGGAGGAGAGAATTCGTCTATTCGTCAAGGGATTAAACTCTAAGCTACATGTATTGTCTGTTCATATGACCTCTGCAGGTAAAAGTTTTAATGAAGTGACCGACTTTGTGAAGAAAGTAGAATGAGTTCAACGTGATGGGCAAGCCAAGGCTTTGGCTAAGAAACCCAAGATCACAGGCAACTTTCATGGTTTCTACTCCACAGGTTTAGGTAGGCCGACACTTGCAGCCCGACCAATTCAGTCAGTCATGCCAGCTTCTATAGATGGTTACTCGGGAACTCCACAACAAAATTTTATTCAGGATAGCCAGGGAGCTGGACCTTTGGCGGGTAGTAGGCTGTCTTTTGACCGCACTTGTTATAACTTTGTAGAGCTCAAGCATATGAGGAGATATTGTTCCCACCCGAGCATGTTTGACCCCGCGCAGCAGTAGACTAGATCAGTGGTACCCGTCGACAACGATAATAATAGTAGAGGGAGACCATAAGGTGGGCGAGGAGGAAATCAACGAGGCCGTGGAGGCCGGGAAAATGGTAATGCAAGTAGGAGTAGTGCAGCCAGGCAAGGAGGTTGTCCTTCAAGATGACAGGTCTCATTGGTATGCCTTTCCGAGCAAGAGCGAGGCAGAGTCTTCTGACGTGATTACATGTACTATTCTTGTATGCGACCAGATGGCTACTGTTCTATTTGATTCGGGTTCTACTTATTCCTATGTGTTAGTTCAGTTTGCCTTGGGATTTGATGCGATTTGTGATATACTTGATGCCCCCATCCATATTTCTACCCCAGTTGGAGAGTCTTTCACAGTCACCCATGTGTATCGTGCTTTCTCTATCTTGTTTATGGGTTTTCAGACTTGGGCTTATTTGGTTATTTTTGATATGACTGACTTTGATATAATCTTAGGCATGACTTGGTTGTCTCCCTATTATGTTGTGTTAAATTATAATGCTAAGTCTGTGACTTTAGAGATCCCGAGTAGGGAAAATTTAGAGTGGGAAGGGATGTACAAGCCTAAGTCAGCTAAGGTCATATCTTCCATTCGGGCTAGGAAACTGGTGGGCCAGGGATGTTTGGTATATTTAGCTTATATTCGGGATGTTGAGGTTGAGTTTCCCTCTATTGAGTATATTCATGTAGGGTCTGAATTTAAGGAAGTGTTTCATACTGATTTGCCTGGTATGCCTCCAGATAGAGATATAGATTTCTGCATTAACTTGGAACCGGGTACTCGCCCCATTTCCATCCCTCGTTATCACATGCCTCCGATAGAATTAAGAGAGCTTAAGGCTCAAATCCAGGAGATTTTTGATAAAACTTTTATCCATCATAGTGCTTCCCCGTTAGGTGCTCTTGTCTTATTTGTTAAAAAGAAGGATGGTAGTATGATGATATGCATAGACTATCGGCAGTTGAATAGGGTCACCATTCATAATAAGTATTTGTTGCCTCAGATTGATGATCTCTTTGACCAGTTGCACGGCTCTTTAGTTTTCTCTATGATTGATCTAAGGTATGATTACCATCAGTTAAAGATTAGGCCTGAGTATGTACCCAACAAATGTTTAAAAACAGTTTACTGAATCTCAAAACATCGCTGAATATATTGTGTACGAAACTTAGGATTTAAATAAAACATCTAAAACTGAAAGACTCTCTAAAATGTCTATCTATGAAGCCTCTACGATACAAAGATGAATGTCGAGACAAGACCCATGACACCTCAAAAAAACTACTGCTAACAACTCATAAAACTAAAGTACTTTGAAAGTAAGGAGGTCTCACTCATAAGTAGATGAGAGGATGAAGTGATCTCAACAAACTCTTGTTGAGGATCCTAGGAACATGTATCTACATCGTTATAAGATGCAGGTTAAATTACATCAGTATATTGAATGTACGAGTATGTAATATAGCTGAATAACAAATAACAAAATAAAGGAATGGAATAGATAACAATGTACTCATATTGAATGTAAAGAAATAAAGGAATTAAATCATTTAAAGCTTTACAAAATACTTTCTCATCTTTGAACTCAACATAATAAGTTATATATAAAAATACACTTGAACTCTATTGGGAGATTCTCTAATCGACAACCATCACTATGAGCTACGTGATGATACATCATCTCACCTATGCTGCCAAAATTGTCTTATACCTTGCCGGGGTATAGAACACCTCAACTAAGTGGATCCACTAAGGTATGCTTAAAATCAATAAGGAATCAGCTAAAACGTATGACCCTTTACCTATGTTGGCATAAATGGTTTATGGGGGCTGTGAATTGTCTGAACTTTCCCCCATATCGGTGCTCAATAGTTCTCTCAATTATATATACTCATGCTTATATGTTTAAAAAGCATAACTATGGTTTGAGATAATTGCTCAAAATACCCTCTTAAAATAAATAACTGCACTTGAAATAACTTTTGAACTCATAACTCATTTAGAAATCTCAGCTTCTCTTTTATCAATGTAAAAATTTATGCCTTTGGGAATACATAGTCCCCTTATACTCATACTTGAAAACTCTTTCTCCAAAACATTTCAAAATCATATTATAATATGATCATTGATGACTCGTGAAGTCATACTGCATAAACATTAATTGTATATCTAGATACCACACTACTTAAACATTGATGGCATACTCGATTATCATACTAATAATTTTTTAGAAACTCTTTCTCAAAACTCATCTTTACTTCCTCAAAACACAGTTTAAAACTCAAGTGTTGGCTTTAAAAAGCTTCTCAAAATTTATAATTGAATTCATAGCTAGGGTTCATGCGGAATTTTGGACATGAATGACTTAAATCAGGGATCTTTATAGCAATATGAAAACTCAGTACTAAGAACTCAAGGACTCAAGGACTGAAGGACTCAAGAATTCGAAGCTCAACAATACTACTAATCTCATGAATACTCAATTCATAGGGTTCATGTTGAAATATTGACATGCACGAATAAACTCAAGAATCTTGATGCATAACATATAGAAATTCAATAATTAGGAATAGAATTTCAAAAAGAATCAAGAACTCAAAATCAACTTATCTCAAGAATACTCAAATTTAGGGATAGAATCTTAGATTACTCTTTTACTAATTTGAAAGTAGATGTGGGGCGTGAGGAAGAACTATTCCAACACTATGATAGCCTTACATACCTGAAAGAACAAGGTTCTTGTAGAATCTTGAAGAATTTTGAAGAATAACTTGATTAGAAGCCTTGAAACCCTAGCTTGAGGTTAAACAATCAAGAAAACCTTTCTTGATATTCTTTAGTTAATTTCTTGAAACTCTATGGACAAGAATTATGATTTTCATTAGTGATTCATAATTACATGGAGGAATTTGAGTTGGAAAGAATGGAATTCTTGGAGAAAGACTTACCTTGAAGAAGAATCTTGAAAAAGATTGAAAGAATCTTGAATGGAGTCTTCTACTTTGATTTTTCCTTAGGGTTTGATAGAGAAAAGAATGGTGGATTAAGAGATGAAAAATATGATTGTTTTGAATTAGTTTAGGGTTTTCTTAGAGATAAAAAGACAAAAACAACCCTTTTTAATGTTTTACCGTCGGGTAATTCGTCACAACATTGTATCAAGTTACTAAAATGGTCACAACTTTTTACTCAAATCTTGGATTTTTGCGAAATAGGTGGCGTTGGAAAGAAGATTCAAATACCTTTAATTTGATAGGTTATCGGCCACGTAACTGTTTATATTCTAAGAGATATGGTTGTTTAAAGTTGACCCAAGTAAAATCTTATGTCAAAACTTAATCGGTGAGGAAACTTTCAACTCAACTTTGTGGTAGGAGTTTCTAGTGACCTTAATTTATATCCAAAATCATTCCCGTGCTAAATAATTTACCTTTACAAATATGGGAAATTTAAGAATCAGCCGATATGACCTTTCAAGTAAATGAAGAATGATTCGAGTCTTAACTTAGAAATTTTTGGGGTGTTACACTATCTCCCCCTTGGGATCATTCATCCTCGAATGACGGCTTATCTGAGAATGGAAAGGGGTTACTCTTACTATATTCAAGTCTAACTCAGAATCACAAAGTACTTAACATAGGGTGATCATTCTGATCTAAATCACAAGATTCGGGTTCTATACCTCTATAGAAAATCTCATCCCAAGAACACTACTCCTTACTGCTACATTCAGCTAACCTTGAGCTTATATCACGAAACACCTAATGTATCACACATTGTCCACATGTTAACAACACCACATTTAAGATTAGAACCTTAACCACTCCATAGACTCCTACTAACCCACTTTCTAAGAACTTTTCATCCTCTCATCATCTCTACCAACTAAACTTTCATGCATTACCACCAGAAAGCTGACTTAGTACTCATTGAAAAAAAATTATCTCCTTCTTCTTCCACATTCATAATCTTAGATGGAATAGACACACCATCATTATAACAATAAGAAATAATAATCCTCTCCTCCATCATCACACAACTACTATCAACAACACTACTCTCCAAAACTAAAAAGGATTACTGAAAGGACTTTAGGACGAAATATCATAAGTGCAACTCATTCGAGAATTCTTATATAAGAATATGCATTACATAACATTATTTTTTCTAGCCATTAAAATCAAATCATGAGTTTGTGAGACTGGGTGTACTATGAGACAAGAGTGCTAATATGAATAGGTTCATATCATGAGGCTGATATCCACAAATTTATGGATTAAGCTCGAGGTTAATGGGTTAGAGTCTTTGCCCCTCATTTTGGAAATTGAGCATAGATGTGAATCTCTCAGAAGCTTATGAGCATAGGTCATACACACAATTCTGATATTAGGAATATCCACAAGATGTTGTAATAACTTCGCTTGAGGAATATGCAAGATTATGAACGGATTTATATATTTCTAAACCTCTTTCTGAAGGCATCACTCTCTCATCCTCAACACTTGACTTGATTTATCATCTTATCATATCCCCCTTAGGTTTGGAGTTGACACTCTAAAGCCACGGATCTATTCATACCATGTCTAAACTAGTCTACATTCCATTTACTTTAATACTCGGGAAAGGCTTATCTCATGGATACTGAATTCTCCATAAGCAGGTACTAAGACTCCTTCTAAGACCTCTTTTTAAGATGCTTCTATTAACCTCTTCTCATTGGCAAATAAGGCCTTTTTATCTAACTCTTAAGGAAAAAAATAATGCTTACATTAGCCTATTCCACATTGACAACTCAAATATACTATCTACGCACACATGGAAAATCATTAACTGAATTGGAACCTCATCCGATTACATACAATCTCGGGTACACCTCTTAAGTCTCTTGTTACTCTTATGACTTAGCCACAGTTCACTGCCCTTATCTAAAAGTTAGGATCTCACACTTGTACCACTCGTATTTATTGTAGCTAACATCTCAATTCCTCACCTACTCTTTGTCAAGTCTACCAGATCATATCTTAGGACTAACATCATCACTCTCATGTTGTCATTCTTTTGATCATGACACTCATCTCAAATTCAAGCTTAATGTTTATTACTAAACCCAGATATCAATAAGATTGCTCGCTTATTATACTAACTTACAACTACTAGATAAAAATTTAAGAAACACTCTCCCCCTAAGACCTCATGAAAAGTAGTCAATCTTTACCACTCACTCTTCATACTTACAATTTGCCGTCACACTTCCTTTCACAACTTAAGTACTATTTACCCATTCGCTATACATAATTGCCTACTTAGTTTTGTAACCCTCTGAATATTATGGGCTCTTCCTAAAAAATCATAAGCCTAGCTTATATCTATCATCTCATGAATACTCTTGCTCCTCTATTCAACATTCACAATTGGTCGTTACTACACAATGACACATCATCATAAACTTCTTTCTAGTTAAAGTATACTCTAACTCATCCTAACTAGTAACTATTCCTCAACCTTCTATCCATGAACTCTATACAAAATTATTACTTCTTGGTCTACCCATAAGGGAAAACTCCTCATTAATAACATACTGGGTGCATGACTATAATAAAATAACTTGCCTCATCACTATCTCCCTTTCTTAGATTACTGAACCTTTGTATGTATGCATTTCTTCTAACTTTGGGCACTTTTACTACAACTTCTTATAATCTCGCAACTAATACTATCTTTCGAGTGAAAATACAACCCAAGCTCTAAGACACACTTCCTCATAAGGGTCTCAACAGAAACAAGGTTTATAGAACAGAGTCTGGGAGTACATCTCAATTTTAGCATGAAAGCCCGATTCATATGAATAAGAATGCAATCTTTTGAATCTCAACACTTAAGCTCACTCATGGGATTATCTTAAGCTCCTCGGTTGTCTCATGACTTTCTCAAGACTTTTGCTGAGAGTAACTCATTGATATTGAACTGACTTTGCTTTTCAACTACCTTGAGTATGGGGGATAGTCAAATGAATCTGAGAAACACATGAGTTTTGAATAAGTTCCTCATGACACAGCTCTACTGCATAATTTAGAGTATGAAAGAAGAGAAAATTTTCCTAAATATCTGTAGTCCCTCATTTATAGAAGTGGGGCCCTCACAACCATAAATAAGATCCTACTTGACACGGCCTCATAGACACCCTAGGACACTTGAACTCTGTGCTATGATACCAAGTTTTGTCACGACCCGAGCTACACCCTAGATCTGGCTGAAACTCGAGAACTATTGTTGGTCCCCAAGCGAACCCTCATCCTATCTAACTACAAGTGAAAGACTAACTCAAGCATACATAAGCATTAAATTGAAAGAAACATTTAAAAATAGTTTACTGAATCTAAAAACTTCACTTAATATATTGAGTATGAAACTTAAGTTTTAAATAAAACATCTGAAACTGAAAGACTCTCCAAAACTGTCTATTTATGAAGCCTCTACTATGCAAAGATGAGTGTCGGGACAATACCCATCACTCCTCAAAAGAACTACAACTAACAGTTCATAAAACTAGAGTACTCCGAAAGCAAAGAGGTCTCGCTCATAAAAGCAAATGAAGTGATCTAAACAGACTCTTGTTGAGGATCCTAAGAACCTGTATCTACATCATTAGAATATGAAGGTCAAATGACATCAGTACATTGAATGTAGGAGTATGTAATATAGTTGAATAACAAATAATTGAAAGAAATGACTGGAATAGAGAACAATATACTCATACTGAATGTAAAGAAATAAAGGAGTTAAATCATTTAAAGCTTCAAAAAAATACATTCTCATCTCTAAACTCAACATAATGAGTGATATATAAAAATAGACTATAACTCTATTGGGAGATTCTCTAACCATATCACTATGTGCTACGTGATGATACAACGTCTCGCCCATGCTTTCAGAACTATCCTATACCTTGCCGAGGTATAGAACAGCTCAACTAAGTGGATCCACTAAGCTATGCTTAAAAGAAATAAGGAATCATCTAAAAAGGTATCACCCTTTACCCATGTTGGCATACATGGTTTATGGGGACTCTGAGTTGTCTAAACTCTCCCCCATATCGGTGTTCAATACTACTCCCAGTAATATATACTCATGCTCATATGTTTAAAAAAAACATAACTCTTTCTCTGGTTTGAGATAATTGCTCAAACTACGCTCTTAAAATAGGTAACTGCACTTGAAATAACTTTTGAACTCATAACTCATTTAGAAATATCAGTTTCTCTTTTATCAATGTAAAAATTGACGCCTCTAGGAATACATAGTCCCCTTATACTCATACTTAAAAACTCTTTCTCCAAAACATTTCAAAATCATATTATAATATGATCATTGATGACTCGGGAAATCACACTGGATAAACATGGATGGTATACCTAGATACCATACTGCTTAAACATTGATGGCATACTCGATTGTCATACTAATCATGTCTTAGAAACTCTTTCTCAAAACTCATCTTTACTCCCTCAAAACTCAGTTTAAAACTCAAGTGTTGTCTTTAAAAAGATTATCAAAATTTATAACTTAATTCATAGGGTTCATGTGGAATTATGGACATGAACGACTCAAATCAGGGATCTTAATAGCAATATAAAAACTCAGTACTCAGAACTCAAGAACTAAAGTACTCAAGAACTCGAAACTCAACAATACTACTCATCTCATGAATACTCAATTCATAGGGTTCATGTTGAAATATAG